>JBBPBS010000629.1:3815531-3832690 GCA_037974835.1 Cicer judaicum | reverse complement strand
TTATAATTTAATTATTAAAAATATTATTTTGAATTTATATAATTTAATAACTTATTTTTTATATAAATATTATTAATTTAAAATTAATTATTATAAATAATTTTATTAATAAATTTATTATTTATTTATTATAATAAAATAATAAATGTGACTAGTTTGAATTATGATGTTTAAAATTCGATAAAAGTTTATTGTTAGAATATTATGCTCAACAAATTCTAGAGCATGAGAGTTGCAACATTAAATTAGAACTTAATAAAATAAAAATATATTAGATGTTTGATGGATATAATCAAAGTAGCCATATATATGAAAGTTGTTTAGATAATTTTTTTTTAAAATAAAATAAATCACTTTTAAATAAATGGAAAACAACACATAATCAAATAAATCTCTCTATATCAAAGAGCAAGTCTCCATCAATCAAAGAACAAACACCGCCAAAGAATAAAAAAAGTCTTTTTATTTTCACTGCCTTAGATTGTGATTTCATGGAAACACTGCAATGAGTGTGACGTTAAAATAAGGAGCCTTTCATATCTTTTTTTATTTTATTTTTCCTCTGCTAATATTCAATATATATTGGTAGCCGTCCATTAATTTATAAATTTAGTTAATTTTTTATTCTTCATTAATTTTGTTTTCGTAACTTGATTAACTTCTCATTTGATTTCTTGCTTATTTTTAAAAGCATGCGTGTAGAACTAGCCTATTTTTTGAATCAACTAACTCATGAGTCACGTGGATAAAATAGATAGTGTAATTGTTGTAAAAAGCACAAATAACCTTAGCAAAGTAATGGAAAAAAAATAAAATTGAAATTTTCATATATTGTATAGTCACTAGTGAATTTAGAAAATTTGTGTTGCAGGACAAGTAGAGCAATGAAACCTTTCCATTTTTTGGGTCAATAAAGATAGATATCATTTCTTGTATACCAAAAAAAAATGTCATTTTCTTGAGACTTTTAGAAATGTGTCCACTTTGTCCATTGTGTTGTATATTTTGATTTTATTTTTAAAGCTTTAAATATATTATGTCCAAAATTTTGGAAATATTAAAAAATATTTTATAAAAAAAATTATTATTACTATTTGTGTTGAGATATAACTTGGTATATCCATTTTATTCTTATTTTATATGAATTTGATCAGAGTCTATATTAGTTTGTGTATTCAACTCAATAGCACAAGATTTTCAATTAACAAGGTGCTTAATTTTATTTATTTATTTATAATATACACTCACCTTTGATTTGGAAAAACTCCATTTACTCCACTATTTCTTTTATCTCTAGTTAGTCTAATCACTCTCTTCCTATTAATATATGAACCTAACTCTTTATATGTGTGAAAAGTTCTTTTTATACGACCATAAGACACTTTTCTTCTACTATTTTTCTAGTGGTATCTTCCTAATTTTAGAAATGACCTTTTTTTGATATTTTTCCTTGTTGTATCTTGGAAAATTTACGTTCATCTTTCAGAGGACAAATAGTCGGGTTCGTTGGTATTCGGGTTACATGTTTAACCGCGGTTGGCAAATTGAGGCCCAATTTCGACTATTTTTAAATTAGATTTGACGGTATTCGGGTTACATGTTTAATCGATTTTGCGGGTCGGGTGAACCGGTTTCAATTTGTATGGACTTTGAAAACTTTGTGCTCCAATTAACAACAAAATTATCTATAAAGATTTTTCATAAAATAGTGGTTTATATTTTAATTTGTATGGACCATAAGACAATTTAACTTAAGCCCCGTTTTTTAAAACAATAGTTTACATCAAATATCCTTCAAAATAAAACTTGACTTATAAACATTAATTGACAATCAATTAAGAACATATTAGGACAATCATCTTTGGTAACAAAGCTAAATAATATATAACAAATTCATGCTATTCAAGATTTCATCCAAATCAAAAGCTTGTCAACATCACCCAGAATGAGTCAAACTTTATAATTACAGTCATATAGAAAAGTAATTATATATTACAGTCATCCAGAAGTATTTTAATAAATATATATTTCAATCCAAATCTATTAATAAACATAGTAAAGCAATATTTTGGAACTTGATGACCAATTTACATATGGTTGATGCTGCAGTAGTTGTACGTATAACAAAAATGAAATTAATTTTATATGAATATCAAGAATATAACCTAATGATAAAATAAATTAGAATACATCAACATAAATATATAAAATTTAAACTATAACCATGAAATTCAACTCCCCTAATGTAAGATAACCACTTCGAGGTTGAAAATGAACCACTGCCAAGTCTTTTGCAACTAATTTATTGGAAAAATAAAAGCTTGAGGTTCTAATTTGTTGTTGCTAAGAGGTTGCAGGTAGTTATGAGGCACAAATCTCAATTTATTCATGCTACTTTTTTGCAACTTTTTTTTACCATTTCATCATTTCTGGAGCTGTAAAAAAGATTTTCAGTAGGTGCAAATTTTCCAATAACTTTCGGAAAATTTTTTAGATAATTTTCAGTACACAGAGTTGTTCCAGAACACTTTTTACAAACTTCTAGTACAAAAGATTTTTACCGGAAAATTTTAAAAAATATTTCCGATACAAAATGAAAAAATGTGTCCTGGAAAATTTTCTTTAACTTTTCCGGTACATAAGGTATTTTCGGAAAACTTCATTGACAAGTTTTCCAATACATACCTACTTGTTTTTAAATTTTTTTGAATTTTATTAATTTTTTAAAATGTTAACAGATATGGATAAACCGCTATTATTATTGGATAAGACATACGTCGATACTACACACGTTTTTCACGTTGATTAGGTATGCATAATTATAATTAATATTAATGTTGTAAAAGTATATTATTATGATTAATTATAATTTATTTATATTTTATTTTAGATATTTACAAGGGATGATGTTGTGAATTAGGCTAAAGAAATCGGTATAAAAAATAAAGTTATTGTTATCATCAGAAGATCAGATATAAAGACAGGAGAGAAAGGAATGAGAAATAAATTTATATTAGGTTGTGACAAAAGAGGAAAATACAAGTGTACTGCTAGTTCAACTCGAAGTTCAACAAAAAAGTGTGATTTCGTTTCAAGTTTAGATCAAATTGATTAAAAGATGGTTCAGGATGGACAAATAAAGTAATTTGTGGAGTTCACAACCATGAATTACCTGATACTTTGGAGGGATATGCATTTGTTGCATGCTTAGATGAAGAAGAAAAAAAAGCATGTTCATGACTTAACAAAATATAATGTTGCATCGAGACACATATTACTCTCATTGCAAGACTGAGATAAGAATAATGTTACTAAGATCTCACTAATATATAAATAAAAGAGTATGATTAGATTGCACGTGAGAGGTGATAAAACAGAGATGCAACATTTATTCAACTTAATTGAAGATGCAAAATATATGTGTTGGAATAGAAAGCGTGAAAACTCAGATCTTATAACAGATATTTTTGGGGCGCATCCAGATTTAGTGAAATTGTTGAATTTATTTCCAACTGTGTTGATTATGGATAATACCTACAAAACTAATAAATACAGAATGCCATTACTTGAAATTGTTGGTATGACATCAAGAAATATGACATTTAAAGTTGGATTTGCCTATTTGGAACGTGAGCAGGAAGAACACTTTTGTTCTCAAGTAATTGTGACAAATAGAGATCTTACGTTAATAAATGCAGTCGGTATTGTATTTCCACATGCTGTTAATTTGCTTTGTCAATTTCATATCTACATAATTGTTGGATCCAGATGCAAGCAATATATCTTAAAGGATAGACAAGAGTCAGTATTGAATATGTGGAAAAAACATTATGTAATGCAGTGATGAAAAAGAGTATATCATGCACTTGCACATGTTTTAGCAATCATGTGTTGATAATAAAATGTTTATTGACTATGTGAAAGAAACTTGGTTGACTCCTCATAAGAAAAGGTTTGTTGAAGCATGGACAAATCGAGTGATGCATGTGAGGAACACAACGACGTACAAGTATGTCATGTGACTCTAACTTTGATTTTGTAATTTTACTATATATTGTTGAATTTCTCAATGGTAACAATTTATATGTAATGATAGGGTTGAGTTAGTTCATTGGAAACTGAAGTTAATGTTGGAACACAACATGAGTGATATGTGTAAATGTTGGAAGGCTATGAACAACATGATATGGTTGCATCATAAAAAAAAATCACGGGATCATTTCAAAAAAAATTCTAAGATGAAGAGCATGAACACAAAAATTCATTTTACTAGAGATTGAATACATTTGTATCGAGAGAAACTCAAAGACGTATTGTTGAAGAATACAATAAAGTTGAGTGGGTGGATACTGACAAATATGTATGTTGGTGCTCCCTCAAAATGACATACGAGTTACTTTGTGCTTGTGAATTGACATAATATAAATGGATGAGTGAACCAATTCCTCTAGATTTTGTGCATATTCAATGGAGAAAATTAAGTATGGAATGTGAACTAACCTAAGACACAGAAGATCAATTAGAGTTGGATATGTCTACTAAGATGAATACCTTATGGAAATGCTTTCAATCACTTGATTTTATTAGAAAACAAGTGTTGAAGAGTAAGGTTCGTGAACTTTCTTTTCCAACTACAAGTTCAATGTATCCACCACTTGAAAAAGTCAAAACCAAAGGACGAGTGAAGAAAAGTAAAGGTAAGAAGCCGGATGAATATGATGTATATCGAGACCCTTCTTACTTTGAGCATGTTAATGCAACATATTGTGAAGATCCTGGTTCCCAACCATCTCAGTCATCAAAGAAGAGACAAGCCTATCAATCAAAGAAACAACCATAGCAATCATCTCAATCTTCAAAGAATTTGTTATGGAGACAATTTCCTGATGTTATTCAACCATATATTGATGACATATTTGATATGGTAGCCTATGGAAATTGTAGTTTTCGTGTTATTGCATTATTGCTTGGACACAATGAGGAGTCTTGGTCTTTGGTTCACAATAGTTTGGACCAGGAGATTGTTTCTCATAAAACTCCATACAATAGATTGTTCCCAACACACATTAGAGAAGTAAGAGATTCGTTAAAGATATGCGACTTAGGTCTTCAACCCGTAGATAAATGGATGTCCATACCTGATATGGGTTACATGATAGAGACATCATATAATATTATTCTCGTCACATTTGGTCAGACATTTTCAATGACTTTATTTCCTATGAAAGGTTCACATTCAGGATCGACAAAAAATGATCGTGTGATATGTATTTGTTTTGTTGATGGAAATCACTAGGTTTCGATAAAATTGTCTTATTTTCTTCTGTTTTAATTTTTTTAAAATACTCAAATGATTTTATTTTGCAATTAATGATGAAAGACAGATTTCCAATGCCAGACATTGCACCAAGTTGAAAGCAATGTCGCACCGATGAAACAACTTCTTGGACAATAGCATATACAGGGCATGTACAACACTCACTACAAGAAAAACATCATTTTGTGGTCAACTTTATAAATATTTTGTAGCCGAATAAAACCCTCACAAATTAGTGACCGAAAAAGCCCTCACAAATGCCAAAATTGAAATTGGTCTTTATTTGTGGCTGAAAAAGCCCTCACAAATTTTTAAATATTTAACTGAATTTTGTGGCTGCCTAAGCCCTCACAAAATCACAACATTGTGATTTTGTGAGGGCTTAGGCAGCCACAAAATCCAGTTAAATATTTAAGGATTTTGTGAGGGCTTTTACAGCCACAAAAAACCAATTTGTGAGGGCCAAATCCGTCACAAAGGATTGACGTGACTAGTGGCATTTGTGGCTGCAAAGGCCGCCACAAATGAATGCGCACGTGGACTTTGTGGCTGCTTTGGCTGCCACAAATGCTCAAGGTAACACTATATATATTTTTCTCCCCTCCTCCTTCATTTTTTCACATCCAACTTCTCTCTAAAATCTCATTCTAACTATTCTCTTCTATTTCTCTCTACACAAAATATTTTGTTATTAATTTAAATATTTTATTATTAATATTTTATTATTTAAATTAATCTTTAATTTAATTATTAATCTTTAATTTAAATTTAAATTTTTAATTAAATTAAGATTAGTTTATTATATATTAAATTTAATTTATAATTACATTATATTTTAAATTTGATTTAAATTTTAATTTAATTATAATTTAAATTTTAATATTATATTTATATTAATTTATTATATATAATATTATAATAAACTATTAATTTTGAATTTAAAAATTAATTTAATTAATACGTATTATTTTGTGGCGGCCTAAGCCCTCACAAAATATATTAATTTTTAATCAGGATGGCATTTGTGGCGGCCAAAAGCCCTCACAAATGCCAACCTGTTTCAAGCACTTTGTGGCTGCAAAAGCCCTCACAAAATTTTGTGACCAGCTTCTTTGTGGCTGCCAAAAGCCCTCACAAAATTCACCTTTGTGGCTGCTATTTGCCCTTTGTGAGGGCTTTTGGCCCTCACAAAATCCATCATTTTTTGTAGTGACTATAGGTATTTATTAGATTGTTTGACACATGTTATCCAAAATCCACCTACATAACCCATAGATGCGATGTCATTAGATGAATTTTAATGTTTTAAAACTGTTACAAAATCACTTGTTATTAATTAATTTTAGTTTACTGTTGCTCGATTTCATCTTATAATTTATTTATTTTATTTTCCTTATATTTCATCATAAACAATATAAAGTAAACGACATAACAATAACGCATAAAGTGTTTATAAAAGTGATACTACATAACAATAACACATAAAATATTACTACTAACTAGTGTGACTACGCGGTGAATACAAAGTTCTATAAAAGATACTATACAACTCAACATCTAGATTAGCTTGATGTTCATTCAATCCCTGCTGATAAGGTCATCGATCTACTGTAGGATAGGTGGTGGTTGTGAACTAGAAGCATCTGCACCAGAGGTCGGGACACTATAATAAGGGACTTGAGGTACACCATCTGGTCGCACTAGCAGTGGATGAGGCACTTGATAAAAACCACTTCAAATATCGCTCTTGACACTCAGATGGATATGTAGCTGGACGGATCTTGTGCAATATCTCGGTGACAGACGTCACATATCCCAACCATTCCACATGTACATCAAATAATCTAGAACAATCTGGAGGTGGCGGTGATGAAATATGTTGGATATAGCCAAATTGTCTCAAACACCTCTCTGGCATATATTTCACTATTGTATTGCATAATCGGAGGTGATCAATATAAAGCATAATATCATCAAAGAGAATGACATCCCTATGATTCTCCCATGGTCTCCATATGACATCCGCATGTGTCAATGCATCAATCATACGTATGTACTCAGTGACCTTGTGATTGCCATGTTTGTAGCACCATCTATTCATTCGAGAAAAGCATTCCACGTCAGCACCCTGGTCACATCTATTACAAATATTTGAAAAATACTCGTATATCCAACACTATTGCAAATAAAAATAAATATATTAATGATAATAAAAAAAATTAATAAATAAATGATATACAAATAATTAAACATAAAAATTAATAATTAACATAATATTTAATAATTAAAAATAAATAAATAAATTATATACATAAAAATTAAAAAATAAATATTTAATACCTGAATTAGCACATATATCCACCTAGCTGTTTGGTGTCATAACAGCAGACATCTGGGAGGTAGTCATAAATGACTACGTCTAAATGTCTAAATAAATGAAGGTATTTCGCATCAACTAGAATATGACTCTTATCAGCGAAAATAGTACTCCCTACTAAATTCAACATATACATCATACCAGCACAATCAAATCTCTTTGTTGCACACTACCTTCTGAACACCTCTTTCAACCATTCCAGTATGTAGCCCGCACCTCTAATCTTTTTGGTCTCCTCCCATATCTCTTCCGCGGTCACTCCTAATAAAGTCATGGCCAGATTACATGTTATTACTCTATCTACATCGGGTGGACTATAGAATTCACCTCTAATAGGCAATCTCAGAAGATTGGCAACATCATCCAAAGTAATCATAATTTCACTAAATGACATGTGAAATGATGATGTCTCAGAATGCCATCTTTCCACAAACGCATAAATCAGGTTTGTGTCGATCATCTTCAAACTACCCCATTGTAATTGGTTCAATTCTGACAAATTCACTCAGTTTTCTATGGATCGCGGGAGTACTGGTGGGGTAAATTGTTGCATTTTCTTTCCATGCGCAACAATTTTCAGCAATGGTCGCTCTTGTGTACAAAGAAAATATATGACATTAAAATTAAATATAGAACAAAAATATAATTAATTTAAATATTTTTAATGTATTATAAATAATAATTAATTTAAATATTTTTAATGCACTATAAATAATAAATAATTTAACATACCTAACCAAATCACAGTTTAGCTAAAACATGATGACGATATCGTGTAAGGGTGGACAAATCATATGGTCCTCCAAGATACCGTGTGAGCTCACCAGGTCACTGAGCTCCATCATGCCCCTCCTCCATATGCTCTTCTTCATGAGTAGGTGCAGCCACCTCCTACTCATGTACCTCCTCCTCCTCATGCATTATAGGAGGCTCCTCTAGCTAATGGATAGCCACATCTAGAATAAATCAATGATCATGCTCTCTCTAATCATCATCTTCAATTATCATTCGTCTTCTTCTCCTTGAAGTTGTTGGTCGAATCCTCTCTAGAAGATTCATTATGGATGATGTATAAGTATCAGTGTCACTTATAATTCGTATGATTTTGCCGTCTCTTCCTCGTGCGCCCACTAAAAAATGAAGAAAAAAAAATCACAATTGGTTATCAAATCATAATTAATTAAAATAAAATAAAATAATAATATAACTTTCGGAGAACTTGAGTACAAGTTCTTCGGAAGATTAGGAGAAAACCTTACTTTTTTTTTTCCAGAAATGTTGAAAGGAGAAAATGATGAAATTTTTAGAGTTTTGTTATTTAAATGAGGACAAATAAGTCATTGTATTGCTTAAATGGGGGTGTAAGTATAATTAGGGGTATGGGGTATGCTCATTCAAGTGTATCATGAAGTAACAATGCCGATTTACAAGAAAGGGGGGTTTGAATTGTAAATGCACTTTTTAAAAATTTCTGTTAAAAACTTAAGAAAATAACTCAAGATGGATTCTTGGTTATGAAAACAGAAAACGGAGAACGTTCTTGGTTTTTATTATAAAACAGAGAACATTCCTTGATTAGCTTAAAACAGAAAATCAGTTTGTGTTTTATCTTAGTTAATCAATTAAGTTTAACAAATAAAGAGATAGGATAGAGAATACCACACAAAGATATATCCTGGTTCACCCAACTTAGGTTACGTCTAGTCCTCACACTGTGAGATTTTCCACTAAGTATTTAAAAAAAATAACCTTCTTGATCTTACAACACCTAGTCTAGATCAACCTTGATCTGTTTCAATCTCTATTACTTTCCACTCATAAAGCAATAACAGCACCTATCTAACTTTTATAGGATTCAATGTACACTAAACAAACTATAAAGAAACTCTTATAGTTTGAGTTTTAACAATTGAATTGTTTTTGACATAATCTGAGATTTCTAGTCCTTTATCTTTTTTTTTCCCAATTTGGTCCTTTATTTCAATTTTAAGTGACTATTTGATATTTTATGTTTTAAAATGTCAACAATGTTATCCTTATTTTTTGCAAAATTTCAAAAAATTCATCAAAAATTTCAACCAAAACCCATAAAATTAATTATCATCCTCAATATAATGCAATTCCATCAAATTCATAACTTAAATCTTTAAATAAACTCATATTTTCATCTCTAACAACATCATATAAAAAATGGCAAATATATGTTTATTTGAAGATTTGAGCTACAAATTTGATAAAGTTTATTTTATATTAAAGAATATAACTAAATTTATGAGTTTTGTTTGAAAATTTTGATAAATTTTTGAATTTATTTTTAGAAAAAGGATAACATTGTTAATATTTTAAAACATAAAAGATTAAATTGTCACTTAAAATTAAAATAAAGGACCAAATCGAAAAAACAAACAAAAGATAAAAGACTAAAACGTTATCTAAAATTAAGTTAAAGATTACAAGTGATATTTACCTTAAAATATAAATGTACAAATATCACATTTAATTTAAAAGAATACAATGTATTCATTAATGATCGGACAAACTCATTATACAATAATTGTTCTCATCAATCCAAGTCAGTTGGATATCCATATATACCCATCCAAAACCCTGGGATACAAAAGATTTGACCACATGATAAATAAAGCCATTGATCAAGTAAAAAATAAATCTATTTTTGGTTGTTTCTTCAAATATTCTCTTCAATTCTTGTATATTAAAGGCTTTCTTTTGGATTTATAAATGAATAAATAATATGAATATTTAGTTAAAAAAAAATATGTTCAATTTTTTAATGACTTTATGTGTATGTTTATAAAACTTTTCAAAAAGGTGTCTCTAATAAAGCTAAAAGAATACTTTGGCGAGTTTTTTATTTTTATTTTTGGTGTTCAATATGATAGTTGTTGTATGTTGTCTTCGTATCTAAGACTTACAAAAATATGAAGAATAATGTTGGAAAATAATTATATTATATCTTATCTCTAATTTTGTCTATTGAATAAATTTATTATATTTTTCTTTGGTAATTGTTATGGAAATATGTATATATATAAAATTTAATTGAAAAATTGCCGTTCAAAATTAATTAATAGGCATGTTTCATTTTCCTCTCGTGAAAACTAATGGATTATTTTGAAGTGATTAATTAATTTCCCTTAAAATCAAATCAATTGGAAAATATTCAAATTCAAATCTTATAGTTGACATACTTTTTAATTAGATATTACTTATCTTTTGACGTAACTCTAAATTATCAAAACATCTTTTAATAGATTATGAATTATTAAGACAAAAAAGATATTCTAAAGATAGAATATAAGATGTATCTGTCTTTTTAAACTTTTATGCTTTATGTTTGTTTTTAACGTGAATTCAGATACCAATCCTATGGAGAGAAATAAAAAAAAGTTTGATTTCGATGGTAATGAATTTGTAACAAATTTATAGGAAAACTCTAGTGTACCAATTTATTATTATAGTAGAAGGTTTTACTTAACTAGATTATGTGGTTTTTATTTTCTCAATTTGAGAGAAGTTTTTCACGTTAAAAAATTGTGTTTGTCTCGTATTTAATTTTCTGTCAATTGTTGTTGCTTTGTGAATTGTATTTTTTGTTTTATCATTTATCAATACAAGTGGGGGAAAAATATTTTACATTATTGAGGTAGTCATCTCTGTTTTTTTCCAACATGGAATAAGATTGAAGTAACTGATAATTGAAAAATATTTGTTTCCTACAAATTTGAATAATATTGCATATACATTGTTGTGTAGCAAGTTTCAATTACAAGTCTCATATTGTTTAGAAAAGATATAGTTGAAAAATATATAAGTGAGATACCCATAAAGCTATTACCTTAAGATTTTGAGTTAAAATGTAGTGTTCGACTCACTTGTGTAGTTCCACTATGCCTAATGTGGATGATCCTCTAAGCTCTCCTTATGACCCAACAAATAATGAGAGATATACAATCACTACGAAATTGAAATACAAGTTTTAAATATGACTTTTAAATAAAAATAGATTACTTTCAAATGAGATGATATAAAGATTTAACTAAGAAATACAATGAAAGAAAATTTTCTTCTAATAAAATATGATTTTCAACTCGATTCCGTGAACTTCGTATTTTCTTTTGTGATATGTACACTTTATACTTGTTATTCACAAAATAGTAGCTTGAATAACAAGTATAGAATCAAAAGTATATTTAGCATTGAAACTAAATTTATATGACAAGCTCTACGGTACAATAAAAAACAGAGTGTGAATCAATACTATCAATAATTTTCTTTAATTTGTCCTCGTATATATTACTAGAGTATTTATTAAAATTGACTAAATTAAAAATTTTGATTCATAGATGACATATCATTCAAATATTAGTGATTTAACATTAATTGATAGTACCAAAACATATTAATTTTTTAATCTCCCGTAGAAGTCTTCAATTTTTATAGCCCTTGACAAAATAAATGTGTAGTCTCATGCAAATAGGTTTCCAAGAAACCCTAGTTACTTTTATAGAAATAAATGGAGACGTTATCAAATTGACATGTACAAAATTGGGGCAATTTGAAATAAATATGTCGACTTAAATATACCCACATATCAAAACAAGCTTGATATGCCAAAGGATGACAGTGGGAACCATATGAGTCTTAACGGTTTATCTTCGTCATCGATATTAACTTCAATAGCTTCAAATTCACATACAATGTTGTTGAGACCACATAGCTGGTTAAATAATTTTGCATTATCATCCATTCATAAATTATAAAACTTCTCTATCAAAAACAAATGATTCCAGATGCCCTTCGTCTAATACAACCTTTTGAGTTTCTCATAGAGCTCTGTGGCAGCAATGTGCCCAATACATTTGTAAGAATTTCGCTTGCCGAGTTCAAGTGAATTGCCCTTGCAACTTTCAATTCTAGTTCATCTGATTTCTCGTTGTCCATATTGAAAATGTTTCTATTCAACTCCTTGTTTTATCTTGCTTGTATCAACACATAATTAATTTGTCTTTTTCATAAGGAAAAATATTATTCTTCTATGTTAAACTTCATAGCACTTGAAGAGGTTGACGTTGTAAACTCTAAACTATAGACTAGTAAAAATTTAAGGAAAGAAATGTGAGTCATAGTGGACTGCTTAAAGTCCAAGGCTTTCATAGCTAGAAGTATTCCAAAACCACTCTTTCACAATATCTCACTTTTTATACAAAGAAATTAATATTCCAACAAATTAAAAATCTTGGGAAAAACAACATCTTAGGAGGCGTGTGCACTCTAGAGGCGTGTTCCATGGGTTGATAAAGATGGTGCAAGTACTGTGACGTAGGAGACTTACGTTTGAAGAGGGAGATAATAGGAATTAAACTATGAGTGGTTAGTGCCGCATCAAATAGGAAAGAATTAAATATATATATATATATATATATATAGGCTAAATTACATTCGCAGTTTCTCGAGTTGGTCATTTATTTTAATTTTAAGTGACAATTTAAAATTTATATTTTAAAGTGTCTGTACAACCCAAAAATTTAATGTCGTTACCGACGCACAAGCTATACTCCTAGCCTGACAAGCCTATCAACTAACTTAACAATTTTAACAACTAAATCACTTTTTAACCATTTAAAATATAATATATATATATATATATATATGCTTTTTTTCTCAAAATTTCGACAGAGTATCCTCTGTAACTTCAACATTTCCAAATTCTGTAAAATCCCTATTCAGCTTTCAATCCAGTCATAATTCAGATAACATAATCAAATTGCTTAATACACTTCCCAAAAAGAAACTAAATAAACTTTCTAGACTTCAAAATAGCTGCAATTTACATAGACTCAACAAATGTTACAAAAAAATGGTCATCGATCAAAGAGGCCTACCATAAAAGAAGTATTTTGAGACTTGAATCATATAATAGATTCCTACTCAACTGCTTGCGAATCTGAAAAATATAAGCAACATAAAGGGTAAGTCACAAAGACTTAGTGAGTAGACAACAACCACCATCAATTAGAAAGGAAACACAAAAGGCACGAATAACTGTTTAATCGCTTGACATAAATATTAAAAATCCAGTTGATAACGAAACGAAATCAAAATGAACAACCTTAAAATCATCATAAAAATCAAACCAGTAATAATACAAATTTTTAGAACCAAGAGGCGGCTTTATCTCATTGATATCCCTTTCCTCCTAAGGGTGGCCTTTCCCTTAGGGACGACTCCATCTAACGGATGGCCCTGTCCTCTCAATCCTGCAACGCATCATCGCGTATCAATTAGGGAGCTTATATCTCGTTGATAGCCCTCTCCTCCTACGGATGACCTCTCTCGTAGGGGCGGCTCCATCTAATGGTTAACTCTCCCTAATCAACATGTGGTAACTAGGTGCACCAAATGCATTTAACGATTTAATAATTATAACAACGATTTCCCAAAACACGCGTTTAAAATTATTTCATCAAAATTCATGAAAAATATATTCAATCGCATAACAATTCAATATTTAAATACTTTAACTCATACGTAAATCCAACAAATAACATATTATATAACAAAGACCATTAAATTAAATAATTGACGAAATCGAGATAAAATTTAAAGGTTGTGTTTCCCGAAATTTTCAATAAATACTTTAATATAGAAAATAAGTAAAATAATAATAATAATAATAGCAGTATAAAAATATATGACGATGATCATCGTCAACTCACAGCTATGGAGAATCGTCTAACTTTGCTCTCCAACAACTCTCAGAGTATCCGGCAGGATCTCAGCGGATAAATCTGAGTATCAAGAATATTTCCAAGTCTTTAGAAAAATTTATTCTAAAGTTTAGCTAACTCTAGGAAACCATGAAAATCATTTAAATATACTCTAAGAACAAAATAAAGTTTTTTATTTAAAACTACATTTTTCTATATATTCATAATAGCATTAAAGTTAGATATTTACCTCAATGAGTCTCAATAAACAACTCTCAAGAGATGGGTACTCTTTTCCTTCTTTATAGGACAACCCTAACCCAAAATCCCAAACAAAAAAATTTGTAAGAGTTTGAGAAATTATGCCCGTTGGAATGTTAAATCCCTTTTAAGGATTAAGGGTTTGAGTAATAGAGTGAGAAAAAGTAAAGAGAAGGGAAGGAAAAGAAAAGCAACAAAAATGGGGGAGGGGGTGTGTGCCGAGAGGGAGAGGGAGAGGGAAAAATTTGGAGAAAATGAGGGAGTGAATTGGAAAGAGAGTGATAGTGAGAGTGGGTGGGGTTGAGTTGGTTTTTTATTTATTATTATTATTATTATTATTATTATTAATTAGTTAATATTATTATTATTATATAAAAAAAATGGCACGGGACGTGTCAGTGTCAACCATGTTGTCCTTTGTTTTTACAAAAATTCAAAAAAATCATCAAAATTTTCAAACAAACCTATAAAATTCGTTACCATCTTCAATAAAATGCAAATTTAATCAAATTCATAACATGAATCTTTAAGTAAACTCATATTTTAATTCTTTATTTGAATATTTGAGTTATGCATTTGATGAAATTTGTATTATATTGAAGATGATTATTAATTTTGAGTTTTGTTTGAAAATTTTGATGATTTTTTATTTTTTGTAAGAAAAAGATAACATTGTTGACATTTTAAAATATCAAATATTAAATTGTCACTTAAATTAAAATAGAGGACTAAATCGGGATAAAAAAAATAAATGACTAAAACATTAACTAGAATTAAGTTAAAGGACCGTTGATGCAATTTAGCCATATATATAAGACAAATAACTCATAAACTCAATGCCTTAAAATTTTTGTGAGAAAATTTGGTGTCAAAGTCTCGTAGTGGCCTTAGACATTAGCCTATTTTTATTATTAGTATCTTTCGCACTCCTGAACAAGTGGTATCATAATTTTGGTTAAACATGGTGGCAAAGAGACTTGTGGATCAAGGTATGTGCCGAAAGTTTGTTGGTAACAATGATACAAGCATAAATAATGATTGGAAGACTCACGCTTGATAGGTAGATTATTGAAATCTAAATGTGAATGATTAATATTTTGTTGGCTTAGAAGAGATGATAAACTACATCGTAGTTAACTCTGACAACTGAGATACTAAATTCGAACTCGGAACCAGACGTCATACTTAACAATATTATATTTTGCTAATTGATCTAACGCTTAAGAACATATGGGTGATTAATTTTACGTCAACTAAAAATAAACTAAATAAATTATATTTGGATTTTACACTGTTTATAGTGCACACTAACCACTTCCACAAGTGCTATGGTCGGTAAAACATCATATTCAAAAAAAAAATAAAAAAAATAAAAAGCCTCCAATTGTATTATAAAAAATAAAACTTTTGAAAGCATGTATATTTTTTTATTTTTTTTATTGTTTCATCTAATCCTTGTGCTCACGACTCACAATGACGTGCATAGGGCGATATTTTAAATTTGGGATTTAAAATGTCAGTTAACCACTGTACCAAAAACAAATTGTTAACATAAAGTTTTCCACTATTTTTTTTCCCTCTCTTTTCATGAATAACTAAAATTTTCCACTTACATACAATACGAATTAACTACTCGCATTAGACTTCATTGATAATTTTATGCTTCTTACAACTTCATTTTTTTTAGTTAGTAGTCTAAGAGCTAAACTCATATTGTAAGTGGAAACTGATAATTCTAAATTTAAACTTAAACTTCAGTTATCATCTTCTTTACAATTATCAAATGAATTGTACTTATGATATGTTTTTTTTAAAAACAAAATTTTTGGACAAAAACTTATTATTTCTATTTGAAGCTTAGTACATCACATTATCAAATTCCATATCATATCAAGTATTGCGATTTGAATAAATAAGTGGTTACTAAAAATGTTGTTGGCTCACTCCATCATAGTATATATATTATTAATTTTTTTTAGGCAATATTTTATTATTCTTAACTCTTGGATCTTTGATCGGGCCATACAAGCACAAAACAATACGCCCCCTCAATTTAAATGGCTTATAATTTTTCGCTAAAGGCTTATAATTTTTTCTTTTTGATGATAACTAAAGCTTATAATTTGTTGCCCCCTCAATTTATATAATACACAACGTACTTGTATTAGTTATCTTTTATTTTTATAAAAAATAGTTAAACTGACAAATTTTAACTTCTGTGATTAACACGACCTTTACAATATATGCGTACTTATTACAAATTTACTAATATATCTAATTATCAGAAATCATCTAAATCACCTGTCGGATAAAATTAGTAAAAGGTCATATAACTATTTTAAGTTTAAATGTAATTTTGATTCTCCTATTTTGTTTAAAATAAATATTTAGTTCTTTCATTTCTAAAATTAGTTTTTTAATTTTTTATCAAAAAATTATTTACTCATTATTTTTGATGATGTGGCATTCTCTTTAA
>JBBPBS010000629.1:3742240-3813615 GCA_037974835.1 Cicer judaicum | reverse complement strand
AAAAAAAAAACGAATTTTCAAAAAGCCTCCTTGAAAAGTCACATGTGAATGTTTCAATTTGCATGATGCTACTCCAACAATGATCACCCTTGTAAAAAGGTGCATACAATTACTGAAGTTAAAAAAGGGCAATTAAGTATTCTATAATTTTGAATTGTCTGTTTGTTCTCTATCATCGTTATCTCTTAATTTATCTAGTTTTTTTTTTCTTTCTAAAATCATTATATTTTATGCGGTCAAAAAATAGAGAATTTGAATTATACAAAAAAAAAAAAAGTATCCATCAATGTATATGGTATGATCCACATGATTTCATCTTAGCTAAATCTTATCGACCATTTATAATCTACAACTTGGTTAGAAACTAGTAATATTGTAACAACAGAAGAGAAAAAAAAAATGAAATTACTAAATTGAAGACGAGGACCTTAGCCTTGAATCTCAAGTGGAGTTGAGAAAGTTAAGGCATGTGGTGGTTTTGTAGATTAAACCAAGAATTTAACATCAAGTTGGGTTTGTGGGGTAATCATGTGATTTGAAGTGTAGGTCAGGTTTGGTCAAACCTGTAAATTTAGATGGATTAGATATAGGATCAATAATTTGATTTTATTTTCAAAAAAAAATCTATTTCTAAAACGCTCAATTTATTTTGGTATAACCTATTTTTACCCCCAAACAACATTGTCAAACCCATTTTATAGTCCAAAATAGATCTTACTTAAAGACTTAATGCTTTTGGAAAGAAAAAAAAAGTGGCATGTATAATCCCATTGTTTTGCTTTTGGACTTGGCCTGTTGGTGGACTTAGCATCTTTGAGTTTTTTTTTTATATATGGTGGAAATATTGAATATTTAGTTTGTAAATTTAAAACATACTAAAATCCCACATTAGTTAGAAAATATTTGTGAGGTTTCATCAATATATAAAGAGTGTTAATCTCTTATGAAAAGTATTTTAAAATTGGATGTGTTTTTCAACTTTCTATTTTCTCCCTTTTCTATTATGCTCGATATATTTATGAGCCACTTATCCCCTTTCTTTTTGTTCATACAATATTTTATAGTTATTTTGTATCGTTGTCCCTTCGATATTTTAGAGTGGTTCAATATTTTAGAACTGTTTTGTGCAGTTGTCCCTTTGATATTTTAGAGCGGTTGTTATACCGTAGTTTCGTCGATTTTTGAGTGAACATAATACCACCATCCTTTTAGAGCGCTTTTTATGTCGTAGTCCCGTCGATTTTTAGTGGTTCTAATAACACTATGAACGATTTTGCGTCGTAGTCTTTTAGAGTGGTTTTTTGTGTTGTAGTCTTTTTGAACTATGAGTGGTTATAGTACCATATTACGAATGACTTGAATCGTCATATTGAAGGTGTAATTCTATAACAGTTTTCTACGGTGCAATATAACTCTGATATAGTTTGTACGAACTATTTTATTCTGGGAACTTCATGGTTGATACTCTGTCTTGCACAATTTGGATAGTGTCATTCAATGTCTTAAAGAAAACGACATAGTCTGCGACTCAACCTATTAATATATTCGGTGACATAAATTAATTTTGAAACAGTTTTTGAAATTCAAAATCAACAATTTTAAGACGATGTTTTCTATCATATCAATCAAAGAGATTAATGTATTTGGTTATGTTGCATCTGATTTCAATAAAATATTTCCGTTTGAAGCAAATAGAAAATGATAAGAAAGTTGAAGAATTAACCTAATGGACTTGTTGATGATCTGTGTGATTACTACAGTTCCAACAATATTGCTAGAGATTTTTGGTATGCTCTAAAAACGAAATATGATACTGAGACAATTGAGGCTTAAAAGTATATTGTGAGTCCCTACTTAGAGTATGAGATGATAGATTCGTAGAGGCTCACTCCCATGAAATTTAAAAGATAACTCATTGGATCATCTCTTAAGATATGACTTTAGATAAAAAAAATTCAAATTGTTGCTATTATTGACAAAATGCCCCTACTTAGAAGCATTTAAAAAATTCTCTCAAGCATAAAAAATAAAAAGAAAAAAAATTCTCTAGAGTCTCTAAAGAATTTTATTTTACTTTATTGTTTATGGTTTTCTTTTAAATAAGACATAGATGCAAATTTATAAATCAATTATAGATATGATATTTTATTGGCAATTGGTTCACCATTAATGCACATTTAAATTAAATTAAGAATGTCTTCTTCTGTTTACATGTGTGATTTTAATATTTGACATACTAAACTCTGTTATATGAACAAATATTTCAAACTTAATTAACATAAATTTAATTTCAAAGTTATTCTTAAATAATTTTAAAAAATGTGATTTTAATAGTAAAGCTAAAATAACAAAGTTCACATAAATAAGTAGGATTTAATATATATGCGAACATTTATAACGAGAATTAATCATAAAAAGTGGTTTAATCTAGATTATACTGTACGAAATTTTTGGAACGAGAATTAATCATAAAAAGTGGTTTAATCTAGATTATACTGTACGAAATTTTTGGAATGAGTAAAAGTATCTTCATCCAAACGAGGACATTCCACGCATTGTTGATGATTGAATACCTAAGTAATTTAATGGGTTATGTGGGGTTTGAACTCATGTCCTAATAGAAAATGGTTCTAGTTAACCGATGCGCCAATTAAAATATTTTATCATGTATATAAATTAAATTTTATATATAATCAATATTTCTGAAAAAAAAAATGCAGAAAAGGAAAACATCTGAAATTTCATCTCAGTTTATTGATTTGGAAGTTGTGGTTTTTAACCGTTTAGACACAAGCAACACTTGTGTCATATAATTTTGTTCCATATTTATATCTTTCTATCTTTTCTTTTATTCGAATCTTTAGATAAAGAATAATTACATTGAAATTAAATTATTTAATGCATATATTAAATCAACGGCATACTATTATGTTTTAGTTATACAGTTATATGAGAATAATAAAATTGTCCACTTTAAGACATAATCTAAAGATAAATTAAATTTTCATATAATTTTATTTTTATGTATAGTGATCTTTAATAGTTTTATGCTATAATTTAGTTTTTATGGAAGAGAATGGAATACTTTCTTCAAACCCTAAAACTTTAAATTAAATTGATCGCAAAGACATGAGAGTAGTTTTAGGAAAAGATTTATGATCGAATTCATAAAAGGGGTTTTCTTTTTGTTTAATTAGTTTAAGTTTTTTTTTTTTGAAAAGTTTTATTTAATTTTATTTAGTTTTAATTTTAATGGGCTAATATAACAATATTTATATATATATATATAAAAAAAACCTTTTAAATGATTATGTATCTTAAGACATCGTTTATGAAAAAAATGCTTTAAAAGACGTTGTTAAAAAAAACGCTTTTACCTATGATAACGCTTTTATAAAAAATACTGTCAAAGACGTCGTTATTATATAACTATTGATATCTATGACAACGCTTTTTATAAAAACACTTTAAAAGGTTTTTGCATAAGACATCACTTTTTTTTTATAAAAGTCGTTGTATAAGGCTCTATATATTTTTAAAATAACAACAATGCTTTAACTGCTCAAACACCGTTAAAGGTGCGCTATAAAATTCATATTTTAGTGTGATGAATGTGATTATTTTCTCTACACTCAATAAAGTCTCTATGAATCCATTATATGATAACATTATTTTAGTTGTGTTATGTACCTATTTATAATTTTTGTTTTTTTGGGACCATGCTTTAGTTAGTACTTTCTTATGATTTATGAATTTGATATAAATTTTGTATGGGAGTATCTAAATTTGATTCATCTTCCATTTTTTTTATGTGAAGAATTTTAATCTCACCTCCAAATATTATACATTACTAGTAACCCAAACAAAGCAAAAATAGTTGCATATGACAATAAATGTTGAATATCAAATATCCAAAATAATAAAATTAAAGGAAAATGAAGAAAAATAAAGTTGATAGAAGTTGTATATAACTTATAGTTTATTCATAAATAATATCGTCATAAAAATTATATTAAGTAACTCAAACTACTGAAAATCTTATTTAATGGAGGTTAACAAATTATGCATATAAAAAAGTCATAGCTAAATGATAGTGGTTCATAAGTTATGCATATGACATATGTTGGCACATAAAGTATGTTAATGGGTGAATTTAATGTCGTAGTCCCATTGATTTTTTAGTGATCCTAATACCACTATGAGCGGTTTTTGGATCGTAGTATTTTGTAGTGGTTTGTGTGTTGTAGTCTTTTAGAGCAGTTTTTTGGGCCGTAGTACTTTTGATTTATGAGTGGACATAGTGTCATATTACAAGTGACTTTAATTGTCATATTGAGAGTAATTTTAACCACCGTATTGAGGGTGTAATTCTATAAAGGTTTTCTATGGTGCAGTAGAACTTTGATACAGTGAATCTGAGTTGTTTTTTCTTGGGGACTTCGTGGTTGATAGTATGCCTTGCACAATATGGAAAGTGTGGTGAAACGTCTTAAAGAAAGTGACCTAATCCGCTACTCAACCTAGTAATATTTTCAGTGAAAAAACTTATAATTTTTAAGCAGTTTTTAAAAACTCAAAAAAACAATTTTAAAACATTTCTTTCTACCATGTGAACCGAAAAGATTACTGGTATGGTTCTAGTGCCTCTAATTTCAATAAATTTTTTAGTGAGGCAAATAGAAAATGATAAGAAAGCTAAACAATTAACCCATGTGAAGATATGGATTACTCTATAAGAATTATATCCTTATTGGACTTGTTGATGATCTGTATAACTACTATAGTTACAGCAATACTGTGAGCCGCTACCTCAAGTATTAGATTATCAAATGACCAATGACAGATTTGTGGAAGCTCACTCCTGTAAAATTCAGAAGATAACTCATGAGAACATCTAATAAGATACTCATGACATATTTAAATTAAATATTTGAAAATTAATATGTCTTCTTCTATTTGAATGTTGAAATCAATAAAATGTCTCCTTCTGCTTACATGTTGTATGATTTTAATTTTTGACATGCTAGACTATGTGATGTGAACACATATGATTTCAAACTTACGTAACTTAGGTTTAATTCCAAAGTTATCTTTAAATGATTTTGGAACATGTGATTTTCGTAGTCAAACTAAAATAATCAAGAGTTCAGATAAATCTGGAGTTAGAGAATATGGGTCTTTTAATTTATTACACTATGATATATGTGAACTTGATGGGAAGTTAACAAGAAATGAAAAATAAAAGTGAAACGCTTGACATGTTAAGGATCTTTGTAACTGAAATTGAAAAAAAAATTAGTAGAAAGATTAAGAGGTTCCAAGTATTATTCTAGTTTCATTAATGAGTTTTTTAAATTGCCTAAAATTATACATCGAAGTAGTTGCACCATAATTGCTTGAAGTGAATGGTAAGGTTGAAAAAACCAAGAAAGAGTAGAACTCTTATTGAACTAGTTGTTGCTAGTATGCTTGACTCTGGTGCTGCATCTCATTGGTGTGCGAAAAATATATTGTTTATTTGCTATGTTTTGAATAGAGTTTCTAAATCTAAAAACAAAACATCTCCTTATGAGATAATGAAGAAAATACAACTGAATTTGTCTTATTTTCAAACTTAGGGTTGTCTGGTTTATGTCAGAATCCCCGATCCCAAACGAAGTAAACTTGCCATTATAGCCTATGAATGTATATTCATTGGGTATGCAGTAAACATTTAAGCGTATAGGTTTTATGACCTAAATGCGAAAGTGGTCATAGAGTCAAATGATGTTGACTTCTATGAAAATAAATTCCCTTTTAAATTGAGAAATAGTGGAGGCAGCAAACCAAGTCACGTTCCTGTGATAAGTAGCATTGAAAGCAGCAAACAAGGAGAAGAATAAACTCGAAAAGTAATAGAGTCAAAGTTGCTAAAGATTATGGACCCGAATATACAACCTATAATTTAGAAGAGGATCCTGCAAATCATAAAGAAGCTTTGTCATCTTTGGATGTAGATTCATTGCACGAAGCTATAAATGATGAAATGGATTCTCTAGAGTCTAATATGAACTAACATTTTATAGACTTGCCTCATGGTTGCAATTCAACATGTTGTAAATTAATATTGAAAAAGAAACTAAAACCCAATGGAATGATTGATAAATACAAGGCTCGCTTTGTAGTCAAAGGTTTTAGACAAAGATAAAATATAGATTTCTTCGACACCTTTTCACCGATCACTAGAATTACATCCATTAGGGTATTCATCTCACTTGGTGCTATTCATAGCTTGGTGGTACACCAAATGAATGTCAAAACTGTTTTATTAAATAGTGATTTGAAATAAGAAATCTATATGGAACAACATTAAGGTTTTGTGATTCATGGACAAGAAAACAAGTTTTATAAGTTAGATAAATCTCTGTATGGTCTTAAACAAGCTCCTAAGCAATGACATGAAAAGTTTGATAAGTTGATTATATCGAATGACTTTAAAGTGACTAAAAGTGACAAATGTATTAATTATAAATCTGAAAATGACATTTGCACTATCATATGTCTCTATGTCAACGACTTACTCAAATTTGGATCAAACATTCATGCTGTAAATATTGTGAAATCCCTTTTGTGTAACAACCTTGGTATGAAAAACCTCGAAGAAACAAATGTAATCCTTAAAATCAAAATTACTAGGTCAAAAAATGGAATTTCTTTGGATCAGTCTCACTATGTTGAAAAAATCCTAAAGAAATATAAATAATTTGACTCTAAACATGTTTTCACACCATATGATCCAAGTGTGAAACCTTTCAAGAACACAAATGAAGGTGTTAGACAAATTGGGTATGCGAGCATCATTGGCAGCCTCAAATATGTCATTAACTTTACTACACCTGACATTGCTTACATCGTGGAACTGTTGTGCAGGTTTACGAGTAGACCTAGTATGTAGCATTGACATGCTATCGAAAGAGTCATGAGATACCTAAAAAGGACCATGAGTCTCAAATTACATTATCAAAGATTTCCTGTCGTCCTTGAAGGATACGATGTTGTTGATTGGAACATTTTATCAGGTGACTATAAAAGAACCAATGGCTATATTTAAGTATAGCTAGTGGTGTTGTATCTTGGAAATCAAAGAATAGAAGATATTGGGACAACCCACTATGGAGTTTGAAATGATAGCATTAGTTACTTCTAGTGAAGAAGTGAGTTGGTTGAGATGACTTCTAGTTGAGATCCCTTTATGGTAAAAACTATGACAAATATGTTGATCCACTACGATTGTACCACGGCTATTATGAAGATTGAGATTCATTATTACAACGATAAGAATGGAATAATTCATCGTAAGCACAACACTGTTAGAGTGTTAATTTCTAAAGGAGTTGTTATAGTAGATCATGTATGCACTAATAAGAATTTAGAAGATCCTTTGATGAAAGGGTTAGCTAGAGAGAAAGTAATAAATACATCTAAAAGGATGGGACAATTGCATATAGAGTCACTTATGATAGTAACCTAGCCTAAAAGACTGGAGATTCCAATAATTAGGTTCAATGGATATTAACAAGTCATGAAGTAATATGAGATGAACATGCTACTATTAATCAGAGAAATAGGATTCCTGAAGTGATGATAGGATGAGGTAATAGAAACTCTTAATGAGATCTATACTCTATATGAAGTGGAGTACCTAGCTACGGGATTACTCTTGATAGACTCACCTATGTAAATAGGGAAGTAGGGGCACTTCCTATGGAATTTTAAGGAAAAAAGTTATATGTGGGTTTGATGTCAAACTTAAAGTTCAATATTATGAGTCACTTTTGTTGAATCTTAATCTTAATTATTATGCAAAGGTTCAAGTCAAGAGACACCTTTGTTTATGCACGATCTTATAGAAGCGTTTAACGCTATTTCAGAAACATTTTTTAAATTCAAGTGGATGATTGTTGGATAATAGAGTATGTTAATGTGTGAATATAATTTTTTTTTTTAAGTTCCACATTGAAAAACTCTTATATTTTGAGTAGTTTTCAACATTATAAATACTAAAGTCCCACCTTGGATAGAAAACATATGTGTGTTTGCTTCCATCACTATATACGAATTTCAAACTCTTGTGAAAAGTACACAAAAGTTGGATGCACTTCCCAACTTTCTCTTTCCCCTATTTTCTATTATGATCGACTTATTTTCGAGTCACTTCTCCCCTTTCTTTCTGCCCCTTCTATATTTATGAGTGGTTTTGTACCGTTGTTTCTTCGTTTTTTAGAGTGGTTGTTATGTAGTAGTCTCTTCGTATTTTAAAGTGGTTATTATGTATTAGTCTCTTTGTATTTTAGAGTGGTTGTTATTTCGTAATCCCTTATATTTTTAGAGCAGTTTTGTGTCGTAGTCCTATTGGTTTCTATAGCGGTTGTCATGTCTTTGTTCTGTTGATTTTTATTGGTCCTAATACCACTATCATTTTAGAGTAGTTTTATGTCGTAGTGTTGTCGATTTTGAGTGGTCCTAATACCACTATGAGCGGTTTTTGTGTCGTAGTCTTTTGTGTGCCGTAGTCTTCTAGATAGGTTTTTCTTTCGTAGTTCTTTTGATTTATGAGTGGTCATAGTACCATATTGTGAGTGACTTTAATCGTAATATTGAGAGTGGGTTTAACAGCCATATCGAGAGTGTAATTCTAGAACGATGTTCTACCGTGTAGTGGAACTCCGTGAATCTGGGACGTAGTATCTTGGGGACTTCGTGGTTGATAGTCTATCTTGTACAATTTTGGCAGTACCATGAAATGTCTTAACGAGAGCGACCTAGTATACGAATCAACTCAGTAATATCTTTGGTGGCTTAAATTGTGATTTTTTAAACAGTTTTTCGAAACTCAAAGAAACAAGATGTCATAGCTTTTCATGTATATTATGATAGTAATAATGACATCTTCAAATACATCGAGAATGTTTGTTGTTCCACAAATCTATAAGAAATTTTTTAAATGTTGATTCAGGTTTTCAATTTAAGCTCACAGAAACTGTTCATTCTTGAGGGCACTTAGTATTGATAAATTAACTTCATACGGAACTACGCTCGTGTCATGAAA
Source organism: Cicer judaicum (assembly GCA_037974835.1). Classification (NCBI taxonomy): domain Eukaryota; kingdom Viridiplantae; phylum Streptophyta; class Magnoliopsida; order Fabales; family Fabaceae; genus Cicer; species Cicer judaicum. Next base: position 3,804,527 of record JBBPBS010000629.1, on the reverse strand, counting down.
ACCATGTGTCATATGCCCCTATTTTGTATTCTACAGAAATCTACAATAACACACCGAGATGGCGATGGCGGTGGTGGATTCATATATTTTATTTCTATTTGCTTGACATCTCTCAGTTTCTTTATGCTTAGCTTTACAGTTTTTTGATTTGAGGAACGTAAAGCAATTTCTCTGAAGTTATAGAAACATCATGTTTATTGAGATCATATTGTTTATTTGAAAAATAATGTTTGAAGTGTTTCATGTATACCTTAAGAGATGTGATGTAAAAGTTTCTATTTATTTTGAAAACAATTTCCATTTATCTAATGAATATTTTTATAAAAAAAATCTAGTATAAATTATTATATATATATTATCTTTGGGACCTTACTTCTAGCTTTCTCAAAAATTTGTTTAGACAATTGTCCCACTTGAACTTCAAGATTCTTCTTTGAAGTGGCATGACTCTTGTTATCCTCTTCTTGATTTTCCAAAGAATTATTTTCTACTTGCATAAATTGATTAAAAGTTTCTTCCAAAGAAGGCACCTTATTTGGTTGTTGAGTTTGTTGAGCTTGTTGATCTGATCCTGACCCATAATTCTACCAAGAGAAATTATGATGATACCTCCACCTCAAATTGTTGGTATTCGAAGATGGGTTACCACCTTGTCTTTGATGGATACCTATGTAATTTACCTCTTATCTCTCTTTTGGGCTACATTTACCATATGCGTAACTTCCACCACAATAATTACACCTCATAATTTATTGGGCAAGAGTTTCAATGATTTTATAACCTCCATTGAGAACTACCTCTATCTTCTTAGTTTTCTTGTCTATTTCTGAAAACATGGTTTTTTGTGCGGCTAACATATAGAATATGGTGTCCACCTCAAGAAAATAATTTCTTGAAGCCCATTTATCATGTTGTACCCGATATTCATTTGATTCCATTTGTTCGATCAAACTGGTAGGTTCACCAATAGTTGGTGTACCTAAAGATCTCAACTAAGGCATCCGACGTCATTCTTGTTATAGATCTCAAAGTATGACATAATGTCTGTTGCATTTTTGTGAATTCATTGAATCCATGCCCTATACATAACTTTACTAACAATTTATACCTCTCATGTGCATCATACAAATTTTTTAGCATTGTTTTGTTCAACTCATGTGATCTCAGCCATTTTATGAATGAAGTTAGAGACCAGAAAAGACTTATCAATAAATTATTTCCTCCAATTCATTCCATGTGTTCATTATACCTGATGGAATAGATGAAATCGAATTTTTAACTATTTGAAGATGTCAAGTCCCAAACTATTTGGCATCTTCAAATGCGTTGAGAGGGTTTGTTTTTCCACAAATCTCTAAGAAATTTTTCAAATGTTGATTTGGGTTTTCAATTTAAGCTCACAAAAATTATTCATTCTTGAGGGCACTTAACATTGACGAATTAACTTCATATGGAATTATGCTCGTGTCATGAAATCCATGTGTCATCTTCCCCTATATTGTATTCTACCGAAATCTATAATAACACACTGAGGTGGCGATGTCAGTGGTGGATTCATATAGTTTATTTCTGCTTGCTTAGGATCTCTCACTTTTTTCCTTCTTAGCTTTACAGTTTTTCGATTTGAGGAACGTTAAGCAATATCTCTAAAGTTTCACCCTGCACGCACAACTCAGAAAACTTTTAACAGTAGAGAACTATAGCAATAAAAGTAAAAGAAATCAATGAATTATTTTTTTATATTTTAGAAATTGAAGAACCTACTAATTTAAAATATAACCTAAGTATAACCTAAGTATGACTAGTTTTCCTTGTTGAATATTAATCAAGAATTCGCCACAAGGACCCCAAAAACTTGATTAATAATTGACAATTGTACCATAAATTTCACAAGTTAATAAAAAAGTTTGTATCCACATGCATTGTAATTGATTTAAATTGCAACAATGTGAATTACACTTAGGTGATTAAAGGGTTTATAATTGGTTGTTTGATTGCAAACGAATGAAAATTAACGAGATAAAGATTGTGGGAAAAATGATTAGGATTTTGAGTCACCCCATTTTTACTATGTATTTATTAAATCCATTATTTTAGCATTAAGTTATTATAGTTACGTCAAATTAGCATATTAGATTAAGATCAATTCTCTGACTCAAAATCATTTTTTTTATAATAATGAACTCTAATTTCTTAAGAGATCTAGCTTGTTACTCAAAGCACGAAAGTTCGCAGAGACATATGTTAATAATCTATATTCATATATAAAATATTAAAACATGAACATTAATTCTAAGTCTGATTATTACTACCTATTTTCTGATAGTGAATATAATGTTAATCCAATTTTTTTAATGATAAACCTATGAAAAATATTAAGAATAAAAATGGATGATTAAAAACAACCACTTTAATTGCATAAATAACATATAAGATTCGAAACTGCATAGTCTCAAAGAAAATTTAATTTATGATTAAATATATAGAAACAATGAAGAAAATAAAATTACACACATCCAAAAAAGAAATGCATCTTCAATTCTTGTCTGCAGTGTTGAAATCTTCAATTCCTAGACACTCCAAAACATGTACAATTGCTCCTCCTAATACCAAAACTCGGAACCCATGTCTAAAATGGAAAACCCTTAAATAGATTGACAATTGCCCCCTTTTTTTTATGGTAGAAAAAATAACCAACAAAATTGTCCACTTTAAACATAGTCTAAAGATAAATTAAATTCTCATATAATTTGATTTTTATGTATAGTGGTCTTTAATAGTTTTGATTATTCTTGGATTAGCCACAACACCCTTAATTAATAAAATATATTTTAAAGTTTTTAGATCATGTAAAAAAACTAGAAGTAATATTGTAATTAATTGTAAGTGGTATAGTGAATTTATTCAATACGAATTTTCATTATATTTGTGTGATTAAATAGAATAAAATATCAAATTATTTTTATAATTTATCTATAGGTGAAATATTTCTTTTTTGATATGAAAAATATAAATGAGATATCTTATGTCAAGATCCATAAAGATAGACTTAGTCGTACTTTAAATCTATCACATTACGCCTACGTCAATAAAGATCTATAGATATCTTATAATAATTTGATATTCAGAAAATAAATAGAAAGAAGTGTCAATATTCTTCTAACCATTTCTAAAAATGAAAAATGAAAGACTTCTTGTAACAACATTCGAACAAAAAGGAAAGAAAACAAACAAAATAAAATTTAAAATGTAATCCAGTCTATCTCAACAAAAACTAAAAAGTTGTTAGCCAACAAATTAAAACGGTAAAATAAGAAAATACAACAATGTTATATAAAAAAACAAAGAATATACAAAATAGTTTAATCTATTCCAACACTTTTGTTAAAACCAGTGGGTAGATAAAAAAGACAGATACATGAACTACTATAAATAGTGTCATTGAATCATGGTTTCATCTTTTCGCTGTAATGCTTATGTAGTCTTCACTTCTTTATATATATATATATATATATATATATGTTATATATAAAAGTATAAATATATCTATAAATCTTATAGAGTTAAAGGCAATAATGACTAAGCAAGCAATCATGGATGTTCCAACGAAGTATCCAGGAAAACTCACCTTTAGGGTGGTTATCACTTGCATCATGGCAGCAAGTGGTGGATTAATCTTTGGTTATGACCATGGTGTATCAGGTAATTAATTTCCATCATATTTTTTCTTTTACAAATTTTACATTTTTTGCTAATAATTATTGGTTTCATGATAATGTGTTTTTGAATTAAAAAGCCCTTGTTTTAATTTGAAAATGGAGTTTTGATATCTGGGTTTTGTTGTTAATTTCTCTTAATTCTGGTTTTGTTTTAATCTTGGAAACAATGTAGCTTTTTGTGTGTTTTGATGCATATGTTATGATTGATGAAATTTGTGTCATACGGATTTTCCTTTGTTGAATTTTTTAGGTGGTGTTACTTCAATGGATTCCTTCTTGAAACGTTTCTTTCCATCTGTTTATGAAAAGGAGTCAAATGTGAAACCTTCTTCAAACCAATACTGCAAATTCAACAGTCAGATATTGACACTGTTTACATCTTCTCTTTATCTAAGTGCTCTTGTTGCTGGTCTTGGTGCATCCAACATAACAAGAATGCTTGGTAGGCGTGCAACTATGATTATGGGTGGATTGTTCTTTGTCTCAGGTGCATTACTCAATGGATTAGCCATGGACATTTGGATGCTTATTGTTGGAAGGTTGTTGCTTGGTTTTGGCATTGGATGTGCCAATCAGGTACATTTACTTTAGATTGATAGATAGATAGATGGAATGATTGTGTCATGCTATGATTGTAAATTTATAATCTTATGCTAACCAATTGATACTTTTTTCTGTACATTTGCAGTCAGTTCCAATCTATGTCTCAGAAATGGCACCTTATAAATACAGAGGAGCACTAAACATGTGTTTCCAATTGTCAATTACTTTAGGCATTTTTTCAGCCAATCTTTTCAACTACTATTTTGCCAAGATACTTAATGGTGAGGGATGGCGATTAAGCTTGGGGCTTGGTGCGGTACCTGCATTGATTTTTGTTGTAGGATCATTTTGTCTTCCTGATTCGCCAAACTCACTTGTCGCACGTGGTCGTCATGAAGATGCAAGAAAGGAGCTCGTGAAAATTCGTGGTACAGATGATGTTGATGCAGAGTTTAGAGATATTGTTGCGGCTAGTGAGGCCTCGGCTAAAGTGACACACCCTTGGAAAACCTTGTTGGAGAGAAAATATAGGCCACAACTTGTTTTCGCAGTGTTGATTCCTTTCTTTCAGCAATTCACTGGCTTGAATGTGATCACATTCTATGCTCCTATTTTGTTCAGAACAATTGGCTTTGGAAGCCAAGCTTCTCTCATGTCTGCGGCGATCATCGGAAGTTTTAAGCCCGTTTCCACCTTGATTTCAATCTTTGTCGTAGATAAATTTGGAAGACGCGCTCTTTTCCTTGAGGGTGGTGTGCAAATGTTGATTTGTCAGGTACATGTGTTCTTCACATTTTCGTCGCTTTTCGCTTCACTGTTTTTGTTTGTTTTTAATTCAGGTTACTCACTTTTATGTTTGTTTTCTCAATAGATTATCATGGCAATTGCTATTGCTGTCACATTTGGCACAAGTGGGAACCCAGGAACACTTCCAAAATGGTATGCAATTGTTATTGTAGGTGTGATATGTGTATATGTTTCGGGTTACGCTTGGTCTTGGGGTCCTCTGGGATGGTTAATTCCGAGCGAAATTTTTCCTCTTGAAATTCGATCTGCCGCTCAAAGTATCACAGTTTCTGTGAATATGATCAGCACTTTCTTCATAGCTCAATTCTTCACATCAATGCTTTGTCACTTCAAGTTTGGTTTATTCATTTTCTTTGGTTGCTTTGTGGTCATAATGACCATAGTCATCTACAAGTTTTTGCCAGAAACAAAGGGTATCCCACTTGAGGAAATGAATATGGTTTGGCAGAAACACCCTTTCTGGGGCAAATTTTTGGAGTCAGAAAATAGGATACAAACTGGCAAGGCATAAACTAATTGTTAAATGTTAGTTTATGTGTGTATTGAGTAGAAAAATATCCCACTTGGAATTTTTATGCTTTGTATACTGAAAAACTAATTGGTCATTTATATTATCAATTTGACAAGATATATAGGAAATATAAGCATGTCACACTAACAGTTACTTGCTATGTGAAGTAGTAGTCTTGCATTTTTTTATTTTAACTTTTTCAGTAACTAGCTCTTTTTCAAGGAAGTTAGTTTTATGAGTTTTGAATTTGTTTTTATTATATTAGTACTCAGTCTCTAAATTGGTCACTATAGGCGAAAATTCTAGTAGTGCATTTCCATACACATGGAAGAGACACTTTATACAGCACCGGCTTCATCGATAGTTTGTGAGGAAGCGTTCATAGGTTACTATGCGATGACTACGTCAAAAATAGCCTTTCACAGGGTTTTTTTAAGCCTTTTACAGCGCTTTTTCAAAAAAAAAAAAAAAAAAAAAAGCGTTGTGGAATCGAGCGTTGTAAAAGATACAAGAGCGCTTTTAAAAAAGCTCTATAAATCATGTAAATATAACGCGCGCTTGTTATGCACCTTTTACAGCGTTTTTTGTAAAAAGCGCCGTAAAAGGCATACCCATAATTCATATTTTGGTGTACCTTTTACAGCGCTTTTTGTAAGTTCCACAAGCGAGACCAATTCTCCTCCATGAACAATGAAATGATGGGTATTGATACCGTATCACCCTATAGAGTCTGGACCATCAATATCCATAGGAGCCAAAATAGCCATCAGTTGGTTCACAATGTTAGGAGGAAGAAGAGTATTAAGGAGATTGATATCTCAAGCCCTTGTGTTTGTTAAGACATCATTCACACAGTTAGAGTGGTCGTGTTAATAATTAACTTAGTACAGAGGTTCATGAGAAAGTGACTGTTTTCTATCCATTTGTCATGCCAAAAATTTATTTGGTGCCTATTACCCAATTTCCAAACTATGCAACTCTAAAACCTGTCCTAAATACCAGCTAAGGCCCTCCATAAAAGGGGAATCATAAGGTTGGATATTAATACCAATCGACGGGTCTATATCCCTGTCATACTTGTTGTACAAAACCTTGCACCAAAAGTAGTTTGGCCTATTAATCGAATTCCACAAAATTTTCATGAAAAAGTTTCATTCATCTGGTGTGGGCTCCTAATCCCAAGCACTCCATCAAATTTAAGCAAACAAAAAACTATCTAGCCAACCATATGAGGTTTACATGTATGGTTTGTATCCCCCCATAGAAAGCTTATATGAATCTTCTCTATCTCATCACACAACATCTTTGAAAGCTCAGCATATTGCGTAGGATAATATGGAATCGAGCTAAACACACATTTAAAAAGTGTAAATCAACCGCATAAACTAAGACATTAATGCTTTCACTCACTCATCTTATTTTGAATTTTTCTAATAATATAGGAATCAGAATAATTTGTATACCACTTTACTGTTCACACATAGGAGACTCAATAATTTGTATATCTCTTTACTATTATAATATAAACATGTCGTATATCATGTTTTCTAATTTAGAAAATAAACAAAGTCAATATACCATTTAAATTATTATTTGTAATCTATTTATATATTCTTTCAGATAAAATCTCTCATATTTTAGACCGAAACACCACCATCTCAACCTAAAATTTTGGCCGCAAATAAACTTTTATATTTATGCATAATCAATAGTCCAATTATTGGTACAATTATATTTTGTCATATGTTTTTATTTTATTGGATTTGTTTTAATTTTGTTTTGCATTTATGCATAATCAATAGTCTAATTATTGCTTTATTGGATCTGCGTTAAAGTTTCAATATAGAATTAGCTAGGGTAATTAATGTTATTTATTTTTATATTAATACATACTAGAATATAACCCATGCGTTGGGCGAGATCTATAGACTTTAACATATTAATAGTATTGTAAATAAGATTTTAAAATTTTAAAAATAATATAATATATATAAACTTTAACATATTAACAGTATTATGAATAAAAATTTTATATTTCAAAAATAATATAATTTATTCATTTTGTATGTAGAGTATTTTTTTCAATTGAGTTTATTTAAATAATTATTATATATGAGTTGACATACACACATTTGAGAATATGTAAAATATTTTGTAGAACGTAATTGCAACTAATTCATATATTTAGTATTAAAAATTCATAGTGATTATCATTGTACAAAAAAAATGCATAAATTATATTTATTGTTAAATTATTAAAAGTATTTTAATAAGTATTAATATATGTAATTATCTACCGCAAAATCAAATTAGTCATGCTCTTTTTTTTTGTCAAGTCTAAATTTATTTTCAAAATATTTTTAGAAAAATGTAGAAATAATTTTGTCATTTGGTATTCATTTTATTATAATCCTATCAAAGAAATGACAAATTTAAATTCCAATATTTTGAGCACGAAACTTCTATACAATATGACTTGATAATTTTTACAAACAACTCATATGTACACGGTTGAGTAGAAGTAAAACAAATGTAGAAACTTCAAATTGGTAGTATTTTTAAAGAAATTACCTACATAAAACATCTCTGTAAAAAAAAAATTTAATCTAAATATTAAACATTATTCTTTTATCTATAAATGGTGAATAGTTTTCTCCCGAAGACACAATAATAACACTCATATAAAGTATAATATGGACAATTTTCTTTGACTTTTGAGTAGTCAATATATTTCTATGTCGTAGATGAGATCAATTAAAATATACCAGAATGGTTGATTACTCTATTTTAGTTTTGTATGTTGAAAATTATATATTGATTGTACTTTAATTTGTAACTGATGGCACATTAATAGCTATACATAATATTAGATACTGAATAATAATAATAATAATAATAATAATAATAATAATAATAATAAATGAAAAATCTAAATTTCAATATTTTGAGTTTGAAACTTCTATACAATATGACTTGAGAATTTTCACAAACAACTCATATGTATGGTTGAGTAGATGTAAAACAAATGTAGAAACTTCATATTGGTAGTAGTTTTAAAGAAATTAACCACATAAAACATCTCCGTCAAAAAACAATAAATAATTTTTGATCTAAATGTTAAACATTATTCTTTTATCTATAAAATGTAAATAGTTTTCTCCCAAAAATACAATAATAACACTAATATAAAGTTGAATATGGATAATTTTCTTTGTCTTTGGAGTAGTCAATAAATGAGATCAATTAAAATAGACTAGAATGGTTGATTACTCCATTTTAGTTTTGTATGATGAAAATTATATAGTGATTGTACTTTAATTTGTAACTCATGACACATTAATAGATATACATAATATTATATACTAAATAATAATAATAATAATAATAATAATATATAATAAGAATTTTTCAACTATCTCTACTTCTTTGAAAATAATTGGGTTGCAAGCCACTAATCGTATAGATTGTTTGAAGAAGTAAAATAATTTATATCAAAACAATTTTCTCTCGAGAACACAATAATAACACTTTTATATAGCTAAATATATATTATTGTTGGGTACTTCTCTTCTATAAATTAGATTGATAAAATTGAATACATATTATTGATATAAAGCTAAATATATATTATTGTTGGGTAATTCTCTTCTATAAATTAGATTGATAAAATTAAATATATATTATTGATATAACTACTATATTAATAATCATTTGACAATTGAGACATAATACTTCATATTGATTTTTTAAAATAATGTGAAATTAATATGAAAGATGATGGGCAGACGTTATGAAATAATAATGTGGAATTAATTTAGAAAATTTTGATTAGACGTTATGAAATAATATTTAAATAGGAGATAAGATAGTGGGTGTTGTATAGAATTTATGAAAAACTATAAACCGAAAACTTGTCTATGAAGATGTACACGTCAGCTTTTTGGCTGAGGTTGGAAATATTTAATGAAAGAAATAGTATGAGGTGGAATCGGAGTCTGTTTTAAATATATATAATAGATAACTCATGAGATCATCTCTTAAGATATGACTTTAGATGAAAAATTTCAAATTGTTTCTATTATTGACAAATTGCCCCTACTTAGAAGGATTTAAAAAATTCTCTCAACCATAAAAAATAAAAAGAAAAAAAAAATTCTCTAGAGAGTCTCTAAAGAATTTTATTTTATTGTTTATGGTTTTCTTTTAAATAAGACATAGATGCAAATTAATAAACCAATTATAGATATGTTATTTTGTTGGCAATTGGTTCACCATTGATGCACATTTAAATTAAATTAAGAATGTCTCCTTCTGTTTACATTTGTGATTTTAATATTTGGCATGCTAGACTCTGTTATATGAACAAATATTTCAAACTGAAGTAACATAAGTTTAATTCCAAAGTTATTTTTAAATAATTTTGAAAAATATGATTTTAATAGTAAAGCTAAAATACCAAAGTTCACATAAATAAGTATTGGACGTTAACAAAAAATGGAAAATATTATTTGATCACTTTTTTTAACGATTGTTTTGACTATATTTCTGTACATCTAATGAACAATAAAAGTGAAGCACTTGATATATTTAAGATCTTTGTAATTAAAATTGAAAATCAATTTAGTAGAAAGATTAAGATGTACCCAGTATGATTTTAGTTTGTTTAATGAGTTTTATAAATTGCATGGAATTATACATGAAATGTTTGCACCATATTCGCTTGAAATGAATGGTAAAGTTGAAAAAAAGAATAGAACTCTTTATAAACTAGTTGTTGCTATTATGCTTACCACTAGTCCTGCATCTCATTGGTGGGGGAAACTTCATTGAATATTTGTTATGTTTTGAATAGAGTCCTTAAATCTAAAAATAAAACATCTTCTTATGAGATATTGAAGAAAAGAACACCAAACTTGTCTTATTTTCGAGTTAGGGGTTGTTTGATTTATGTTACCTAATCCCAAATAAATTAAACTCGCCAGTAGAGCCTATGAATGTGTATTCATTGGGTATGCAATAAACAATAAAGCGTATAGGTTTTATGACCTAAACACGAAAGTGATCATAGAGTCAAATGATGTTGCCTTATATGAAATAAAATTCTCTTTCAAATCGAGAAATAGTAAGGGCAACGAACCAAGTCACATTCCCATAACAAAGAGCACTAAAAGCAGCAAACATAACATAAACTCGAAGAAATAAGATAATCAAAGTTGTTGAACATTATGGACTTGATTACACGGCCTATACTTTAGAAGATGATCTTGCAAATCATAAAGAAGCTTTGTCATCGTTGGATGGAGATTTATGGCAAGAAGCTATAAACGATGAAATAGATTCTCTAGAGTCTAACACGACTTGACATTTAGTAGACTTGCCTTCTGGTTTTAAACCAATAGATTTTAAATAGATTTTGAAAAAGAAATTAAAACTCAATGGAACTGTTGATAAGTACAAGGCACGCCTTGTAGCCAAAAGTTTTAGACAAAGACAAAATATAAATTTCTTTGACATTTTCTCACCAATCACTCGAATTACATCAATTAGGGTACTCATTTCACTAGATGTTATTCATAACATGGTGGTACACCAAATGGATGTCCAAAAAAAAAATTTATATGGTGACCTGGAAGAAGAAATCTATATGGTATAACTTGAAGTTTTTGTAATTCATGGTCATAGGTGCATTCTTATGTACGTTTTACAGTGCTTTTTCAAAAAAAAAACTTTGTAATAGATGCATTCTTATGGACGTTTTACAGCACTGTAATCAGTTCATAATAAACTTATAATTTTACATATTAACACAATCAGTTTACAAATAATACAAGATATTGACATAATTACATATTCACAAAAACACATAACTATATAACTTTACATATTCACAATAGAACCTTGAAACGCAACACATATTTTTTACATTTGCATATTCACAACCTTGTAGCATGTCAATTTCCCAACAAATATATACATAGTTTATATATGAAAATCAAAATATAATGAAAATACTGTACCGTTGTTGGGATTATAGTTTGATTCATATCTACAATCTCCTTCATGAATCGCAATATATAGTACTCGCAGTCTACGTTGTTAGTTTGACGAGGGCACTATAAAATAAAACTTATAAGTCCATAAATATTTGTGCATTGATTTTTAATGAAATTTTAAAGGCATATATTTCAAACCTTTATTGGAATCTATATGATGTTATTTAACTTTTGCTTCGACACTGTAGCACCCCATTGAGCTAGGAAAACTTGTAAGACACTATCAAATAAATGTGATTATTATAGCATTAACAAACACATTATATATATATATATATATATATGTAAGAAATAAATGAATATTACTTATGTGTCGAAGATAGTCTTTATATCCGAGTGATTTTTGTAATAGTCGTGCAAGGGATCTAAATAGTATATAAATTCATAGGTTGCATTGATTGCAAACAGCACCTAATGTGCCCTATGTACGTAGCAGTATAAGTTCAATATGCATTTTAGTGACAACAAAAAATTAATAAATGCAATACTTGAAGAGTGCGAATAAATACGTATGGTTCGTAGGATTATGGCTTCGTTTAAGAAAGAACAACGAGAATGCGCACAAATACAAACGGTTTGTAGGACATGGTAGGGCTCGCAATGAGAAGAGTGCGTAATAATGTTTGTAGGGATAGTAACAAAGATGGAGATCGTTCGCAACGGATATAGTTGGCAATATGATTCCTAGGGATAGTAGGGTTCGCAATGAGAAGGACAATGAAGAGGAGGAGGACACTGAAGCGTAGTGAAGTTTACGTAATGAAGAGGAAATTGAAGCAGTTTACTATTATATATAAAACCATATTACAACACTTTTTTGAAAGAGCATTGTAAAAGAAATTCTTATTTAATTTTTAAAAGCATATTACAACGCTTTTTTAGAAGCCTTTTAAAACACTTGTCCAAAAACGCTGTAAAAGGCCTTCTTATTTTATTTTTTTAAAGTCTATTATAGCGCTTTTTTAGAAGCCTTTTAAAGCGCTGTAAAATATCTCCTTATTTTATTTTTTAAAAGCCTATTACAACGCTTTTTTAGAAGTCTTTTAAAGCGCTTGTTCAAAAGCGCAGTAAAAGATTTCCTTATATTATTTTTTAAAAACCTATTACAGTGTTTTTTTAGAAGCCTTTTAAAGTGTTTGTCCAAAAGCGTTGTAAAATACCTCCTTATTTTATTTTTTAAAAGCCTATTACAGCGCTTTTTTAGAAGCCTTTTAAAGCGTTTGTTCAAAAGCTCTGTAAAAGACCTCCTTATTTTATTTTTTTTAAAAGTCTTTTACAACGCTTGTATAAAAAGGGCTATAATAGGTCATTTGATTATGTGAAAGCGCAAGTCTTTTACAGCGTTTGTCAAAAAAATATTTTAAAAGCTATGTAACATAAGGTGGGAGCGCTATATTTTACAATGCTTGTGTTTAAAGCGCTCCAAAAGCATTGTAAAATATTATGTGAGAGCACTTCAGTTTACAGCGCTTTTGAAAAAGTGCTATAAAAGCCTAGTAAACATTACGTGCAAGCGCTATGTGACCCTATATGACCCTACAACAGTGCTTGTCAAAAAACCGTTGTTGTGTCATCCGTTATTTTTAAAATATTATATAACAGTACTTGTATTAAATAAGCGCTATAAAAGGCGCGCTATAAAATGTCATTTTTGGCATGGTGACATATGTGAGTTTACTTCCATCACTATATAAAGAGTGTCAATATCTTGTGAAAAGTACACCAACGTTGGATAAAAATCTCAACTATCTATTTTAATTCTTTTCTATTATGCTCGATATATTTTCAAACCACTTCTCCCCTTTCTTTCTATCCCTTCAATATTTTAGAGCAGTTTTGAACTGTTGTCCCTTTGATATTTTAGAGCAGTTTTGTACCATAGTCCCTTTTATTTTTAGAGCGGTTGTTATGCCATAGTTGTTTCGATCTTTGAGTGGTTCTAATACCACTATACTTTTAGAGCAGTTTTTATGCCGTAGTCCTGTTGATTTTTAGTGGTCCTAATACCACTATGAACGATTTTGTGTCATAATCTTTTAGAGTGGTTTTTTGTGTTGTAGTCCTTTAAATTTATGAGTGGTTATAGTACCATATTACGAATGACTTTAATCGTCATATTGAGAGTGACTTTAACCGTCATATTGACAGTGTAATTCTAGAACAGTTTTCTACAATGAAGTAGAACTCTGATACAGTTTGTCTGAAATATTTTATTCTGAGGACTTCATTATTGATAGTTTGTCTTATATAATTTGTGTAGTGTCACGAAATGTCTTAAAGAGAGCGACCTAGTACGTGACTCAACTCAATTATATTTTGGGCGACATAAATTGATTTTGAAACAACTTTTAAAACTAAAAAACATCTCATTTAAGTCTCGGCTAGTAGAAAGTATCTTTAATTAAAGTCATAGTTTTATCTCGTCCAACATGACCTGCTAATCCTCCATCGCAGGCTTCCCACGATAAGCATGAAGAATAATAATGTCTTTCCTTTGAACAAAAATCTCTCATGTTTGTAGTGGTCTTGAGATGATCAAAATTCAGTGCCATTCCAAAACTTCTGAAAATCTATACAATCTTTGTATAGCTCCTTGAGTGTCTCAAAATGAATTAGTTTCACTTGCTAAGGGACAAGTAGGGTAAAGTACCTATAATAACATTTCAAATTACTTGCCTTTGATAATTTTCCATTCAATAACTTTGCATTTAAAATGGGTTTTTGTTTTAAAACGAAAAAATCTTTATTTTCTAGTAGTATTTTGTTACGATTGTAGAAACTCAAATGATGTGTGCGGTTAGTCCCGTATCTATTAAAATAACTAATTAAATAATATATTAGAGATATGACATATATTCAATGGTTTTGAGTGTGATTAGATGAGAGAATTTATCTATGGAATACAATTTTTTTAAGAGAAAATTTTGAAATGAAAAGATTTTATAAGGTATTTTGTTAAGGTTTAATTTAGAGAATTTCAAATATATAGCACTTAAAACCTTTTATTTTCTTACAAATACCACTTAAAACCTTAGAATTAATTGAAATTCCCTTTTTATCTTGTAAAAATGAATCCTAATGTGGTTTTTTTTTCTTTCTAAATTTTCAAAAAAATTCCTATTTATTTTTAAAATTTCAAATTAATTCCTACTATTTTTCAAAGTTTTCATATTGGTCCTTATAATTTTTCAAAATTTGTAAATTTTTCTCAATTTTTATAAATATTTGCAAACTGATCCATATAAATTTCCGAATTTTGTAAATTGGTCTTTTAATTCTTACAAAAAATTATATTTGGCGTTTATTAAATTTAGTGTGGTTTCAACCATAGTAAAATGATGTTATTGTCACTAAGACCAACTAGCAAATATAAACAAAATTAATTGTAGTTTTAGTCTCTCTATTTCTATCAATTTATAAAATTGACATCTCTTATTTTAAAAGTCGAACATTTTGGTCTCCTATATTTTTAAATTAAAAACTAACCATTTGACGCATTTTAAATGATGTGACATACAATTTTATAATATATTTTTACATCATTAATTAAATTAAAGAAATATTTTTGAAACTGAAATTTAAGTTTTTAAAAGATTTTATTATAATTTTATTGGAGTTAATCATTTTACATAATCTTATCATATGTGACATTATTTAAAACATGTCATATCGTCATTTTTTTAATTAGTTAAAAGATCATAATAATAAATCAAAATGGTTAGATTTTAAAATAAGAGGACCAAATTCAAAAATCGATAAAAATATGGAAATTAAGCGTTCAATGTATTTGCTTCCCACAAGTATAAACTAAACTAGCTAATCAATAAAACAAAAAACCATAGGATCTTCAATTGCATTTTCTCTAACCTTTTAACCATTGGGTTTTCATTTGACTTTCTTTATCTTCATAATAATTGGTATAATAATAATTCTTTATTTTTTTTTTTAAATGTTCCTAAAAATGTCTAAGAAGACACCTATCATACATTGCCAAAAAGCTATAAAAGAGACGTTTCAAAATTGTTCCCATAAATATTTTAAGGAATATTTATACAGTGTTGCAAGAACAGAGATGACAACAGATATAAAATGTTGCCTTATCCACTTTTAGGCAACACTTTATACATGTTGTTTAAAAAAGTGTTGCTAGAGACTATAATTGTTGTAGTGACAGAGTCGCCCAGAATCCTCACGCCACTGAATTAAAAAATATGTTGAATGCATTATGAACTATTAATACAAATCATATAACTATACAATCTTTTTCCATTATATTAGTTCTCTTTTTCCTAAAGTTTATTATTTTAATATCAACTTTCAATATCATCAATCAACAACACCTATGGTACTTGATTTTGGAGTAATAGAAGTAAGGAAATATTTCAATAGAACATCTAATTAGGAGGATGTAGCCGTCGTGTATGCGTACTTGTTGTCAACCAATTCCAAACATTTCATTTTTTTTTTCGTTTTCTATTCTGACACTCATTACACCATATATAGACTTCTCTATTTGTGGAACATGTTTAATGAATTGAATAATAATTTCAGGGTCTTGATCTGCATATTTCTGAAATTGAGCAATTATGCAATGACTTGCCATCAACAATTGTATTGCTTCATTACTTGGCATTTTGCAAACCACCAATGTAAGCCATATTATAATCATTGTTACAAAACCAAGAAATGCACCCTTATATGAGCAGAAATGATGAGGAGGGTCTTGTATTTTCCAAGCTTTTAAATCTATCTAGATTCCCACAGGTAAGTGAAGCATCCCTATATTATAGTAATTGTAGTCTTTTTGGTTTTTTCTTTAAATAGTGAAGCCTTTGGAATTAAGAATTCTATAATTTTGAATTAATGCATGTATATGTGCAATTTAGTGCTCTCTTCAGAGTATCAAGGACTCAATTTCCTTATCTAGATTTGTCTCCTCTTTTTTCCCAAGTTGTCTCTAGCTTTGGTGCTAACCAAGTAACTTCTATACCAGTGTTGTTTAATAGCAGCGTCGTAGTGTAGAATAATTTAAATTAATTGATATTGTTCTTCAATGGATTATTTAGTAAGAAATATCGTTAAATAGCAATGCTAAAATACTCTTACATAGCAGATTTTGATTGAAATCGTTATTTTCTCGATGCACAATTGACGAACTGTTACATACCCATTATTATGAAAAGGGTATAAGAATTTTTATTCATGAACAATCATGTTACTTTTATCCATCATTTGTTGCAATGATTTTCCATTTGTTGTTCCTGATTGTGGCTACAAAGAAGCCAAAGAAACTGTGTATCTTATTGCCAATCAAATTTCTTTGCCTTCATCTGGTTTTTAGTTGATCATGGGTAGGACAGCTACACAACTTTTTAAAAGTCAGTTGACTACTAATAAGCAAGACTGAGCCTTACAAAACATTTCTAGATGTTGTCCACGTCGAATGTAACATAAACTAATTGTCACAATGTATGATTTGGATTAGAAAATGTCTGCCATCTAGGGTAATTTTAATTGGATTTGATTCACTTTAATACCATGTAGATAATTAAATCTCTTAAATGTGTGATCATGAATTTAATGACTGATCAATACATATAGAAAAGTATATGTTAAAAGAAGTCAATCTCTTAATATATTTTAAAGACTTATTTTCAAAAGAAAAAAAAAAGTTTCAAATTGTATATGATTAAATATTATTCATATTTATATTTATTGATAAGATAACAATCACTCAGGCAAATATTGAATCAAAATAATTAATTGAACTCTGGTATCTAAAATACAAACACAATTGATCAATAGTTTATATTCTATATATGATAGAAATTCAAAACTAAAGAAAAGATATTTCAAAAGACAATTGGCTAGCCACTTCATTTAATTAGGTACAAAGATCTCAATAAACACATACAACTTGAGAAACAAAATCAATTACAGAAAGAGTAAAACAAAAATGGAGAAGTCACAAGGCAAAACAAATCAAAATTCAGATGCAAGCATTATGCCTATATTTGGCATCCAACATTTCTCCTCTTCTTCTTCCTCCTCAATTTGTCACAAGTGAAAGCTCTTTCAAGTTGATCCACCCTTTGTGTAAGAGAGGTAAGAAGTGTTGTTTGCTTTTCATTCCTCTCAAACAATTGAGCCATCATCTCCATCATTTTCTCATTGTCCTCGATCATCCTCTTCAACATTTCCCTATTCCCATCACCTCCTTCGTTATAATCCTCCTCCTCATATCCCATTACAATTTCACCCTCCTCTTCTTTCACCACCACACTATCACCCTCAATTCCTTCTTCCACTAAACTTGTTCCCACACTTTCCTCCATCTTTTCCAAACCTTCCATTTTATTACCTTCCTCATCGTCCTCATTTTCACCATTTTCCTCCATTTCCTTAATCAAACAATTTTCCTCTTCATTCACACATTTATCCTCGTTCATCAAAGCTTCAATTTTGTTACCTCCCTCGTTCTCCTCTTTAACCAAAACTTCCATTTTCTCATCTCGCTTATGCTCCTGACACTCCTCTTCACACCCAACATCTTCCTTCTCTTCAATCCTAACAAAATTACCCTTAACTTTTTCATCCTCAAATATGGGACCCACCATTTGAATTTGATCAAGAAACTCTTGAAGAAAAATGAGCCTTTTAATCAACGACTTTCTAAACTCCCTAAGAGCATAACATTGAAAAACTCTAACAGAATCCAACTTAAGAAGCAAGTTCATGATTGTTTCACCTATTCTCAACCTCTCCTTTTGGTCCTTCTTCAACAACATCAAAGTTTCTTCGCCATTAACGTTCATCTCAATCTCCTCCAACTCCACCTTCATTTTCAACATCTTCTTCACGCTCTTTCTCACAAGAAACCCTCTTGCAACCCTCTGAATCTTCGTTGCCGAATTGGTTCTGCTTTTCTCTGACCCCACAAAATGAACAGGAATCGAAACCACCTTCGATGGTGTTCTGTTGTAAAGTGGACCCCACGCTGTTCTGTTGTTGTTCATTTGCATCATGGTATGCTAATTTTTTAATAATGTGATATGTACGAAATTGTGTTTTTGAGGGAAATTATGAATGTTAATGTTTGGTGATTGAAGAAAGAAAGTGGAGAATTAAAATGGTTGGAAGATTGATATGAATGAATGTTCGAGAAGTTTCGTGAGAAGAGAAGAACAGAATAGAAGCGAAGCCAAATTAGAGATTTCAACTGATTGCTTACGTGGCATGGGTCCCTCTATTTTATTTGTTCGTTCTAGATAATTGTCGATTCTTCTTGTTTTTTCTTTTTTGTGGCCAAACTGTTGATTCTTCTTTTATTTGTACAAAACTACTGATTCCTCTTATAAGAATGAGAGAGAACTTCCAATATTATTTTTTTTTTATTTTTTTGTGAAAGAGATACTCCCTATTCAACATTGTTTTTTTTATTGAGTCTCTATTTTCCTCTAATATGGTATATAGAGACTTTATTTTTTTGTTTTATTTACAAATTTGTTAATAATTATTTTATTAGATTTAATTATAATTTTATTATTTTTTTATATAAAGACTTAATTTAATTTATTTAAAAAAATGTAAGTTATGATATTTAAAAATTTTAATGTGAATAAGACTTTTAAATAGACTTACAAGTTAGGTCACAATAGGCCGTAAACCAGATTTAGCCGGAAAAAAAATTTATAATAGACCATGTGTTAGACTTAAAACTAAAAAATTTATCGTAAGTCAAATTCAGACTTTTCAAAGTCTGGTCTATTCCCACCTCTAACCATCACATATCAAAATTTAACTTTTTTATTTTATTTTTAATTTTAATGATTACATAAGTCATTCTTTAAATAATATTAATTTGATAAATATAAAAAAAATACGTATTTTATATTGAAATTATATATATCAATCAAATCACATTATATTAATAAAGATAAAAAATAAAGACTATGAGCGCTTACTTTTGAAAAATAATATTAAGAAAATTATATATTTTTATTATATTTATTATAGATAAATATTAAATAAATATTTTTAATTAATACATAAAAAATATTAAACAAATATATATTAAAATAAAAAGAGACTGTATTTTTCATTGAAAATATTTAATAGTGTGAACTAAATATTTATAATTGATGTCTAAAAATAATAAGATATCTGTATATAATTTATAAAAACAACAAAATAATATTTCTTATTGATATCTATAAAACACGATATAAATATTTATCACTTATAAATATAAAACAAATATTTATTATTAATAATAAAATAAAATTCATTTTTAAAGTATAAACGAAATAGCAATAGCAAGCCACCGGTACATTAGTTTTAAAAACATAAGTAATTTTATTAAATATAAAAATAGAGTGGACAACTTGTATCGATTTCTTGCTAGTATTAGTATATATATTAAAAAGATAACTACTTTTTCAAAAAAAATAATGGAGTGAATAATCGGATTCTAGTTGCAATCTCCTACACTTATTCTTAAGAATTTGTTTTTCAAATGCATTTGTATAAGAATTAAGATGAATCACTCACTAAAAGGAAAAAGAAAAATAGATAAAGGAGCTCAGATATATAATTTCATCCAACGGTTCAGGATAATTGATGTACCCAACACCAATAATTATTGTCATCATAGTTAACCAAATATTGCACCAGCCGGGAATCGAACTCGGGTGTGTACCGTGGCAGGGTACTACTCTACCACCAGACCACTGGTGCTTCCTTGTAACAATGGTTTTGTCATCACATATTCAATATATTATTCTAGTATTCCAACTTATATGGAAGATTTATATAAAGCTAACGCTGTTTTTTATTACTCTCTACACTTTCATCGCCAGGAAATTAGCACTTGTCAAATAAAATTATTAAGCGCATTTTCAGAACAAAAAAATAGAAGAATAAATTATTGTTATTATTATTATTATTAATATTAATTAAAAGTTAACTAATGATTATTTTATAATTCTCTTTAAACTTCAGTTTTTGAAATTATTAAACGTTTCTATTCAACTTACTATAAAGTATTTCTTTTGTTAGTGTAGTATTTTAATTTTTTCCTACCAATTTAAAAAGTTTTCTAGTTGTAACCTATGCTTCTACCACCGATAGTACCTTTGATTTTGTATTGGATTTCTTTTCAGCCTCTTATTCTCTCTTTGCTTCTAGCGGTATCCTCTTCCTCTAATTCTACCTCTAGTGGTATCCTATCCTTTGGTTTTCTCTCTAATTCCGTTTATGTCTATGATTATCAATTATACAAGCAATTAAAAAGTGTGTACCTTTTAATTCAGACTTAGATTAACAATCCAATTTTTCTACAAAAAAAAAATAAAAAAAATAACCCATAACTAAATTTTATCACATGAATACAAAGATTAATCACTTTTGTCTATAAATTGAGAACAAATTCTTCTTAATGATGAGAGTTTTGCGGTTTTCATTTTTTAACTAGTAAGAGGTTGGAGATTTTTCAGTTTTGATTTTTCTTAAGTTAGTAAGAGTTTTTGTTAGTAAGAAAATCAAGGAACAAAGCAAATCAAGGAGTATAACAAATACTCAGCTTGTGTGGTAAATATTTCTAAACTAATCTTTGTAATAATTTTATAGTTTTGTTTAGTGTTATACCTCTAATTTGAATTTTGTTTACCATAAATAAACATTTTAGTTTTTATTAAAGGTCTTATTAATTTTTTTTAGTCAGTTTTATTAAATTCTTTCAGTGTTATAATAATTGTCATCTTATTCTTTTATTTAAATTATAGACTAAGTACAATTAACATCAACCACTTTTTAAAATCATAGACATTCAAAATTCATGCTCCGATTTACTATCAACTTGACGATCTTAAGCTCTAATTAATAATTATAATTTAATAAAATAAGATCGATTCAGATGTGACATCTCGTCAATGATAGTTTAAGACGATTGAGTTGTGACAACTTAGTGATATTAAACTTTCTTAACTAAATCCAAATAAATAACTAACATTCTAATCAAAATCAATTTATCAGATTCAAGGTTTTTCTTTCTTTCATTAAATCAACAATGTCTTTTTATCCAATCATTTTATTGTAATCAAACGCATTTGCTTTAAAAAAACAATCAACATATTCACATTTTTTATTTGTGTGTGTGAGACAAGAAGTGCCAGGAAGTGTCAGGAAGTGTGAGACACAAACCTCCATTTTTTTTAGATCTAAGCTTCCAGTCAAGAAGTGTCAGGAGAGAAAGTTGTTCCTCTCTACACTACGGTGCTTGTGAGCTAATTTATTTAAAGTGAGACACTTACTTCCTCCTCCTTTTTCCTAAATTCGTAAACTTTATATGGTGGAGAGGTATGAGTGAAATTTTTGAGTTCTTAACAAATCCTTGTTGTTGTTGTTATTGATTTTGTTAGTAATGATTAAAAAAATTGATTTTTGATGTGTTTGAGTTACGTAATGTGTTATTTTCAAATAAATGACTTGAACTGAAGTTGAATTTTTTTAAAAAAAAAACAAAATTAAAGTTTTGAAAAAGTTTAAATTTTCACTAAGTTAAAGAGTTTCAACAAAAAAGTTAAAATGTTTAGAGTTAAAAATGTTACTCTTTTAATTACTCTTGGATTGAGTTTAAAAAGAAAAAGTTTAAGAGTACTTTATTAACTCAAATTTTTTGTGCTTTAGTAATCGAGTCTGTGTTTGATTTGAAAAATATTTGTTTAACTAAATAATGTAGATTATTTAGTTTTAAAAGTTTAGTGTGTGAAAAAGATATAATTTTAGAAATTTTGTTGTGGTTGGATAAATTTTAGTTGTGAACAAATTATTGTAAATATTTATGTTTATGTAGTTAGTTCATTGAGTCTCGAAAAGGAATCGAGATCGTTGGCACTGAATTAGCGAAAAGGAATCGAAATGTTGTTGTGGTGATTAAAAAAAAAAGACTTTTCTTAGTTTATGCATTGCCAAAAGTAGTTGTTATGATTGATCATTAAGAATGTGAACATGTGGTTATCAAATCTTTGTATTGGTGTTTTAAGGAAAGTTAGTAAATTGTTATTTCAAATTTTTATATGTATTTTCATTTAAAAAAAAATCCAAATTTCATGAATTAAAATACAAGCTTTGTTGATAAGAAAAGAAAAATAAAATATTTAATATATTTTGAAAGGAATGAAACTATTTCAAAGAGTTATAACCTTAAAATTAGAAAAAAAAATTATTGATATCTTTTGTAAGGTTATGTAGTTATTTGGAAAAAAATAATAATTTAAAACGTTTTGAAAAATTGTTACTGAATTCACTGAAAAATTAACAGATGTTAATTTCTAAAAATATGTTTTATATGTTGAAAGTGTGTTTGTGGTTAATAGTACTATTAGTCCTTACTCATTGTAAACTCTTTTAGGAAAAAATATTGGATTAGGAGTAAGAAAAGATTTGTAAGGTATTTAAAGTTTAATGGATTAAATTGACTAAGTCAAATACTATTTGATTAAAGGTGTCGACATGAACGAGATTTTTCGTTGTGTTTGATTGTGGTAGTGATAATCGTTGGAAAATCTATAACTAAGGGCTCCTTCCAAATTTTTAGTTTGCATATAGGGACCCTATATGTGTGATTGATGTATGATTAATGTATGAATGTGTGATAATTAATTTTGACGTGAATATATATTTTTTTGGAGTGAAAATACGTTTTGTTACATGTTATGAATTGATGATTAATATTGAAGTGATTATATACTTTGGAGTGAAAATACGTGTTGTTATATGTTATGAATTTTATTAAGGAAAATTTGTCTTGAGTATGCTCTATGATAAGTTTGAAAAATTATTAGTGTTAAATGAGTATTAAAAGGGGGAATCTTTTAATAGCTGCATTTACATAATGATTGTTGTGAAAAGAGTCAGAGTATGCTCGTGCATTTCATAGCTAGTGGTGACCGTGATGGACCACACGATGGTTCCATGAGTTGATTGGTCCATCTTATCCTTACGAGGATTTAATTGTCGTGTAGGTTTGTGATAGATTACACTATAGTAAATCGTGTTGATCTATGATGGATGGCACCTCGGTAATTAGTATTGGCATGTGATAAGTGATACATTTATGATTTACACCTCTCGAGGAGGGTTTTGTTTTGGAAATTCTGAAATCATGTGCATTGGCATATAAACACTGCATTAGGGTGCTTGGCACATGGGTCATGTTTGTTATAATATGATATTTATATATACATACTTTGTTATTGTTTGTTATCATGTCGTAATTGCTAAGTGTTATTGCTTGTTTTTATGATGTAATTGTTAAATGTTATTTGTTAATTTTGGTTGGTGAGCCTTTACATTATTTGTTGATGTAGGGGGTGAAGGTCACTGTAGTTGGGAAGATGCAGGGGATTCCTCAGTTAGAGTTGAGACGGAGGCCACCGTAGTAGTTGGAGATACATTGGCTGGATCGGGGATTAGTGGACAGGATAAGAGACTAATGCCGGTGGAAAGAGATATTGTAGGACCGTCTAGGCGGGCCGAGCCAGAACATTTGCTTCTGGTGAATGATCCCTTACCGACTGTCTCTTAAATAGCGGATTGTTTTAAGATCCCAACACTGCCGAAGCCACCTTTCTCGTGGATGGATCTGACTTCTGAGGAGATCGATCCTTCTATGGATGTTGATGAGGAGGAGGTTACTTCGAAAAGAGATACTGCATCAGATGGGACTTGTACAATGTGTGGATGTCACCCTTGTTATTGTAGTTGTTAATGGATGATGAAATTTGTTTTTGGTTGTACTTATTTTATGTTGTGATGACTGTATCTATAACATATATTGTCAATTGACTTTTGTTTTGGTGGGTTCATGTTCCATTTTTTGACGTGACTATGGGGGGATAGCATTCTTGGAGTAGTACTTTCGTGCAGGTGTCTGCCGAGAATACCCCATGGGTATGAGCGATGTATGATGGGTCACATAGCCTTGGTGTATTTTTCTATTTGTATACTTTGGATTAGCGTCTCAAAAACTATTTTAGTTGGTTTGTATATATGATGTAATTATTCAAGACTTTTTCCATTTGTGTTATGACATGGTATTTTATTAATTTGTTTTTGAAAGAAAAATAAATGCACTTGCATTGTTAAATATCAGGGTTTTACAGTATGGTATCATAACTTTGGTTAGATTGTAGGTTGACTTGTAGGTTGGCATTCGTTATCTGATCATGCGTCGGGTAAGTTGTTTGAGTTGTCATGTCTTGTGTAGTTGTTATGTGTTGATGTAGTCGAAAGTTATTTATGGAATTCTTCTAAGTGGTGTTAAGATTTCTTCTTGATGTTGGTTTTGTAGGAAACATTGCCTCCAAGAAGTAACAATGCTGCAAGAGTCAACAACAACAGGGATAATCAAATGGTTGAAACAATGAATAACATGGCTACTTTTGTTGTTGCACAGACAACTACAAAGACTTTAAGAGATCTGGAGAAGAGGGAAATATAGATTTGTGTTGTTGAGTCAAAGGGATTGGAAGATTATCATCGTCACAATCCTCCAATGTTTAGGGGTGATGAGAGTCAAGAAAAAGCCAACCATTGGATTTAGGAAGTGGAAAAGATCTTTGAAATAATTGTCAGGCAGAGGTGAAGGTCAACTATGCTACGAATCTGCTACTAAGGGATGCTGAATATTGGTGGAGAAGTACAAGACTTTTGATGGGATCAACTCATGAGGAGGTAAACTGGGAGTAGTTCAAAAGGAAGTTTTTGGACAAATACTTCCCGATGAGTACCAGGACTAAGCTGGGCGATGATTTTCTTAAATTGTATCAGGGGAATATGACAATGGGTGAGTATGTTGCTAAGTTTGAGTCATTGTCAAGGTATTTTAGATTTTTTTGTGAAGAGGTTGATGAAAAATTTATGTGTCACCGTTTCCAAATTGGGCTAAAGTATGAGATTCAAAACTTTGTCCTGCCATTGGGAATTTAACGTTTCCAAGTTTTAATGGAAAAATGTAGAGAAATTGAGGACATGAAGAATAAAAGGGCCAACCGAGGACGGAACTTTAGTTCTAGGGGACTAGTCAAGTGAACCATCGTAACAACAAAGGAACACAAGTTGTTAAGCCCTATAACCGACCATATAACAACAACAAAGATCAGAACCACCCGAGGAACTAGAATTTTGGAAGACAGATAAATGATTCAATGTTTCCGATGTGGGGAAGAGGGACATTATGCTAATGCTTGTACCTCTAAGAGTCTTACTACAATTGCCAAATGTTAGGGCACTTTACCAGGGATTGCAAGGCTCTGAAGGTGGAATTAATAGTGAATGCATCTAAGGCTACTCGTCCTACTGCTAAAGGACGCATTTATATCAATGGCTCTGAAGATGGAAATGTATCTACCAATTTGATCAAACGAGATTGCGAGATTGCAGGTAACACTCTAACTACACTTTTTGATTCGGGGGAAACCCATCCTTCATTGCTATGGACTGTGTGAATCGTTTGAAGTTACATGTGTCTTCTCTGCCTTTTGATTTGGTTGTTTCCACACCTGCTAAGACTTTGACTATAAATATTGCATGTTTACGTTGTTAAGTAACTATTCAGAATAGAGATTTCTTGATTAATTTGATTTGTTTACCCCTACAATCACTCGAGGTCATTCTTGGTATGGATTGGATGTCATATCATTACTTAATATTGGACTGTGCTTGCAAATTAGTTCTTGTCCTCGAGCCAGGAGTCGTTCGATACCGAGCTGCTAACAAACTCAAAGTGTCACTAAGAGAAGGAACCCATGAGTTTTTCTCATTAGCTAACATGGAACATAGAAGATGCGATGCTTGTTAAGGAGTACCCAGACGTATTTCCAACATAAATTCCAGGATTATCACTAGTAAGAGAGGTGGAGTTCTTCATTGATCTACACCCAGGAACTGAACCTATTTCAATTGCGCGATATTAGATGTTGCCATTGGAATTAAATGAGCTCAAGGGCCAAATTGAAGATTTGTTGGAGAAAGGATTTATTATACCAAGTGTGTCACTATATGGAGCTCTGGTATTGTTAGTTAAGAAAAAGGACAAAATCTCGCACTTATGTGTGGATTATAGGCAACTTAATAAGACAACTATTAAGAATCGTAATCCTTTACCACATATTGATGATTTGATGGATCAGTTGAGAGGAGTCGTAGTGTTTTAGAAGATTAACTTGAAGTCATATTACCATCAGATTCGAGTAAGAGAAATAGATATTCATAAAACTTCTTTCAGAACTCGCTGCATACATTATGAATATCTTGTTATGACATTTGGAGTTACCAATGCACTATCAATTTTTATGGTTACGTGTATAGAATCTTCAACCCTTTCTAGATCAGTTTGTTGTGGTGTTCATCGATGATATATTAATTTATTCAAGGACTAAGGAAGAACATGGAGAGCATTTGTGTCAAGTTCTTGAAGTTTTACGCGAGAAGCAATTGTATGCCAATCTGTCGAAGTGCGAGTTATGGCTAGAGGAAGTGAACTTCTTAGGACATGTGATAACCAAGGAAGGAATCGTTGTGGATTCGACAAAGATTGAGACAATTCTCGCTTGGAAACAACCTTAGACTATCACTAACATACGAAGTTTCGTCGAATTGGCAAGATACTGTAAGAGGTTTATTGAAGGTTTTGCTAAGATTGTAGCTCCATTGACATGACTCACTAGAAAAGATCAACTATTTGCATGGACAAAGAAGTGTGAGGAAAATTTCCAATTACTAAAGAAAAAGTTGACAACTTCACCAGTATTGGTCTTACCACAACCAGAATAACCATATGAAGTTTAATGTGATGCATCTCACCAAGGTTTGGGGTGTGTTCTGATGCAACACAAGAAAGTTGTAGCTTATGCCTCAAGACAATTGAAGACTCATGAAAGAAACTATCCTACTCATGATTTAGAGCTTGCTGCTGTAGTTTTTGCATACAAGATCTGGAGGACTACTTATATTGATGCACGTTCACAATGTTCAGTGACCATAAGAGTTTGAAATAGTTGTTTGATTAGAAGGAATTGAACATGCGTCAGAGGATATGGATGGAGACTCTTAAGGATTTGGATTTCACATTACAGTACCACCTTGGGAAGGCAGATGCGGTGGCTAATGCGTTGAGTTGAAGAAGTGTGTTAGTGTTCTCAGCAGTGATGGCTAGACAACAACAGTTGTGGGAAGCATTTAGAGACCTACACTTGGACGTAGAGTTTGTACCTGGGATTTTGAAATTCAAAATGATTAAGATTTGAGTGGTCTACTTGAAGACATTGTGAATTTTTAGGATGTCACATTAATCCAAGAGAAGAGGTACTTAATAATGCAAGGGAAGACAATTGAATTTAAGACTGGACCAGATAATATTTTGAGATGTAATGGGAAGATTTGTGTACCAGCAGTTGCAGATCCGAGGAAAACAATTTTAGAAGAGGCTCATAAGAGCAAATTGAGTATCCATCCCGGAGCAATAAAGATGTATCACGACTTGAGGCTGAATTATTGGTGGCCAGAAATGAAGAGGCACGTAGTGGAGTATGTATCAACTTGTTTAACTTGTTAGAAAGTGAATGTGGAACATCAATAGCCTGCTGGAATGTTACAACCTTTAGATATACTTGAATGGAAGTGGGACAATATTTCCATGGACTTTATAATTGGGTTGCCAAAAACAAGGAGAAATAATTATTCTATTTGGGTGATAGTGGATCAATTGACTAAATCCGCACAATTTTTATTAGTAAAGACCATCTATAAGGTAGATAAGCTAACATAAATCTACGTTGCTGAGAATGTGGGATTACATGGAGAACCATCGAGTATTGTATCAGACTGTGACCCGAAATTCATGTCGCACCTTTGGGGAGTGTTGCATGAAGCTTTGGGAACAAAACTAAGATTGAGCTCAGCATATCATCCGCAAAAGGACAGACAGACTAAGAGAATGAATCAGTCCTTGGAAGATTTATTGAGAGTATGTGTATTAGATGATAGAGGAAGTTAGGATGATGTACTACCATTGATTGAGTTTAGCTACAACAATAGTTTTCCCGCAAGTATTGGAATGGCACCCTATGAGGCTCTATATGGACACAAGTGTCAAGCACTTTTGTGTTGGTATAAGGACGCTGAAAGTATGATTGTTGGACTTGAGATGGTGCCATTGACTACATATAAGATCAAGAAGTTAAAAGAGAAAATGAAGGTCTCACAAGATCGTTAGAGGAGTTATGCGGACAAGCGTCACATACCTTTAGAATTCGAGCAGGGTGACCATGTATTCCCGAGAGTCACACCCACACCTACGATAGGAGTTGGGAGAGCCATAAAATCAAGGAAATTAACCCTAAAATTTATTGGACCATACCAAATTACTGCATGAATTGGACTCGTGGCTTATCGAATTGCGTTGCCTACGTTGTTGTCCAATATTCACAACGTGTTTCGCATGTCGCAACTATGGAAAAACATTGCGGATTTTTAAAATGGGATCGAACCAGACACAATTCAACTAAAGGTAAGATAGATTAAGCTCTAGAGATCGCCTACCAAACACTAAAAATCGTGGACACCGTTTACTTCGAGACGACAACATAGAACCACATCGATCAAACACAACTATTATGGTAGTTAGATTCATGTTAAGCTGAGGACATCATCCAATGACATGGTTTGGGGAAGAATGAAGAACAACTCAAAGGACTGATAAAACTTCATGAGAATATAGGTAAATAGGGTTTAGATTACGAATCAACCAAAGTTGACAAGCAAAGATTGGCCAAACAAAAAAAAAGAAAAAAAAAAAAAGGAAAGACAAACAAGATTCATATTGCAGTAGCTAGAGATGATCTTTCCATCGTTGATGCTAATTGGGTTCGTCCATATGATGCAAAAACAAAAATTAAGAATTGGGAGACAATCAAGTTGCCTATAGTATTCAATACAATTCTCATTTTTTAGAATAGTTCATTCACATATGATTGTGCTAAAATTCTGCTACATAACTTTGACCATCTTACTAATCAGGCAATAAAAGATAATGAAGAAGATTATGAACTCCCCTAGAATCGTTAAAATTGGTAGAAAAAGAAGGCAAGACATTCTGCCCCTTAAGGAACCAATAAAAGTGATTAATCTAGGGAAAGAAGAAAATAGAAAGGAAATTAAAGTCAACACTATCTTAAAGTAAGAATTATATCATGAACTAATCGAAATCCTACACGAATAGAAATATATTTTTGCCTCATCATATCAGGATATGTATGGATTGGATATTAGCATAGTGGAGCACAAATTTCCCTTAAAAACCGATTTTTCTTCGGTCAAACAAGAATTAAGGAGAATAAATCCCATTATGTCATTAAAAATCAGGAGAAAAGTAAAAATAATTTGATGTTGGGTTCCTCGTTGTGGCAAATTATCCCCAATGGATAGCCAATATTGTACCAGTGCTGAAAAAGGATGGCAAAATTTGATTGTGTGTTGACTATAGGGACCTTAACAAACCCAATCCTAAAGATGATTTCCCGTTACCTCAGATCTATATTTCGGATGACAATATGGCTCGTCGTTCACTTTTTCTCCTTTACAGATGGTTGCTCAGGATATAATCCAATCAAGATGACAGTCAAAGAAATGAAAAAAAAAAACAACTTTCATCATCCCTAAGGGAACATTATGTTACAAGGTAATGCATTTTGATCTAAAGAATGTTGAGGGTTAGTTAGAAAAGAATAGAGGTCGACTCAAATAAAGTTCGAGCCATTTGGAAATGCCTCCCCAAAGTACAGAGAGAGATTTGCGGTATTCTTGGGAGACTAAATTATATTTAAAGATTTATATCACAACTAACTGCCACTTGTGTATCGATCTTTAAACTTTTGCAAAAAAAATATCAACCAATTGTGTAGAACGAAGATTGTAACATAAAAACATAAAAATAAAAAAATAAAAAGATTTAAGAAAAAGTTATTCGGAAAATGGTTGTAACATAAAAAGATTGACATGAGATGTTGTTCGCACTACACATATATTGTGCCTCGCTATGCACTTCAATTGGGTCAACCCCTTTTTGCCTAGTATATGGGATGAAGGTTTTGCTGCCCATTAAAGTAGAAACCCCCTCGCTAAAAGTATTAATGGAAGCCAAACTAGATGAGTCAGAATGTGTACAAACCCGTTTCGATCAATTGAATTTAATTGAAGAAAAAAGGTTGGCGATCTTATGTCACGGGCAATTATATCAGAAAGGATTGAAAATAGCATACAAAAAAAATACGTCCTCAAGAATTTTGGGAAGGAGACTCAGTCATAAAAAAGATCTTACCCATTCAAAAGGATTATCGTGGAAAATGGCCCTAACTATGAGGGTCCATATGCCTTAAAGAAAGCTTTCTCATGTAGGTCTTTGATCCTCACGAATATGGATAGAAAAAATTAAGTCTTGCCTGTAAACTCAGACTTCGTAAAAAAGTATCAATTTTAAATAATAAGTACCCACTAAGTTGAAAACCTGAAAAGGACAACCTAGGCAAAAATTAGGGTACAAAAATAATAATGAATGCCCACTAGGTTGAAAACCTCAAAAGGCGACCTAGAAAAAAGTTAGAATATAAAAAAAAAAACAAAAAAAACAACACCCGCTAGGTTGAAAATCTCAAAGGGCGACCTAGGCAAAAATTAGGGTACAAAAAATATAATAAATATCTGCTAAGTTGAAAACTTGAAAGAGCAACTTGGGAGAAGAAGAAAAACAACAACAACAACAAAAAAAGAATATATACTCAAAAGGACATGATCAACAATATGGATCGGAATATAGCACGAGAATAAAAGTTGTTTACAATACAAGGCAAACAACAACAATAATTCTTCTTCAAAAAAAAAAAAAGAGAAAGAAAGAAAGAAAGAAAAAGAAAAAAGAGAAGAGGACGAAAGAGAGATTAAATATATCAAGTCCAAAAAAAAATGTATAAGTATTTGTTCTCATTCATGATTTGAATGGTCGTGTCAAATAAAAATATTAATAAAAACCGATATATTCATTCATTCATTCATGACATTTTATAAATATAAAGCCGAGAGAACGACCCGCATGTTGAAGCCAGAAAAACGACTGACACCCGAAGTCGAGAAAACGACCCGCTTGTTGAAGCCGGGCAAACGACTCACATCAAAAGTGGAGAAAACGACCCGCATGTTGAAGTCGAGAAAATGACCCGCATGTTGAAGTCGAGAAAACGACTTGCACCCAAAGCCGAGAAAACGACATGCATGTTGTAGCCGGGAAAACAACCCGCATGTTGAAGTCGGGAAAATGACTCGCACCCTGAAGGCGAGAAAACAAATCGCTCCCCGAAGCCGAGAAAACGACCAATATATTGAAGCCAGGAAAACGACTCGCACCGAAGCCGAGAAAATGACTTGGATGTTGAAGCCGGGAAAACGACTCGTACCCTGAAGCCGAGAAAACGGTCCGCATGTTGAAGCCAGGAAAATGACTCGCACCCGAAGTCGAGAAAACGACATGCATGTTGAAGCCGAGAAAACAAATCGAACCCCAAGCCGAGAAAATGACCCGCATGTTGAAGACATGAAAACGACTCGCACCCTGAAGCTAAGATAACGACCCGCATGTTGAAGTCGGGAAAATGACTCGCACCCAAAGCCGAGATAACGACCCGCATGTTGAAGTCTGGAATACGACTCGCACTCCAAGTCGAGAAAACAACCTGCATGTTGAAGCCGGGAAAATGACTTACACATGAAGCCGAGAAAATGACCCGCATGTTGAAGTTGGGAAAATGACTCGCACCGAAGCCAAGAAAACGACTCGCATAATAAAGCTGGGAAAACGACTCCCACCCAAAGCCGAGAAAACGACCCGCATGTTGAAGCTGGGAAAACGACTCGCACCTGAAACTGAGTAAACAACCCGCATGTTGAAGCCGAGAAAACGAATTGCACCCAAAGCCGAGAAAATGACCCGCATCTTGAAGTCGGGAAAACAACTCGCATTCTTCTAAAAAACTATTTTTCAGACAAAATTAGAGATGTTACCTTTATTTATCTTTACTTTGATTCTCAAGTAAATTCTAAGTAAAGAGGGACAACTGTTGACACCTAATTTTGTCCGATTTTTATTTATATGTGAAGAAATTTAAAAATAAAAATAAATAATTAGAGCTATAAGCTTTAGACAATCACGGGTGTTTCTAGTTTGCCTCTAATTCTTGTTCAGACTCTTTTCTAAAATATAAAAAATAAAAATAAAGGAAACCGAAAAGAAATGAATTGATGGTCATAAAAATAGGTAAAATGATGATCAAATTAAATGAAAAAAAAAAACAAAAATAAATGGATTGATGGTCATAAAAATCAGTTGATGCTCATAAAAGTTGGCATAATGATGATCAAATTAAATGAAAAGAAACCAAAAAGAAATGGATTGATGATCATAAAAATCGTTATAATGAATATCATTTGAATGTAAAGAAACTGAAAAGAAACAAATTAATAGTAATAAAAATGGTGATTAAGTAGTAATTATTTTTTTGTCTTTTGTAACATACACCCAAAAAGTCTATAAATAGTCAACAACAAGAGTAGAACCGGGGGAAGCACAATTGAGAGCACAAAAAGATAAAAGAAAAGAGAGAATAATGAAGAGAAAAGAGAGAAGAAAGATTGGAATCAGGAGCTAGTAAAGAACAGTGCGGTAAACACTTATTTTTCTCCTTGTCTATTTTTTTGACATTATTATTGTTATAGATTTTTTTTTACTATTCTATGCATGTAAGATATAAACAATAATTTCTTTTTTGTTTCATGATCAAGTTTTGGAATCAACTAATAAGAATCAATTTGATTGTTGTATAATCGTTTATATCTTTATTAAATTCGTGATCTCTCATCTCTATTGTGTTTTATTTCTTGTGCGTTAGATCTTAATTTCTCTTATTATTACTATCGTCAATTCGCGCCACATATGCATCGCTGACTCGCGAATCTGGTCTTGAATTTTTATCCTTTATGGTTTATAAAAATAAAAAAAATAGTAAAAATATTTCCTCAAAATAAAACGATACACAAATCAATATATAACACATTATTCTTCTTATTATTATTATTACTATGATTATCACTATTGTGTTGTTAATTTATTTTTATATGTATATATATAAAGTAAAATTAATAATAAAATTGGTCAACACATAAATATTTTCTACCCAAGAACCACGTGTATTTTGATTTCCCTATTGCACCTAGGGATACGTAGGAGCAAGGATTTTCCCTTGTCAAACAAATTAATAAAAAAAAATTCTTCTTTTATTAATGTAAATAATTTAATTTTTTTTTATTATTCTTTTGGGGTAAAAAACAAATAAATAACTAAATAAATAAATAGTTTGTATATAATTAATTATAAGGTAACCATTTTAACGGACGCTGTAGGGTGGTATTACTTCCCTACTTGTAATCGACTATCGAATTCAAATTTTTAGTTCAAAAATCATTATTTTAGGTTTTATCCAATTTTTCCTTTAATAAAAATAAAATTGGTGGCGACTCCTTTTTCGCGGACAAACTGGACGCGACAATGATAGTTACATTTGGCATCTCGATTGTACCATTTTGGAAATGGTGGTTCAAGAGGTTTCATTGGTCTTAGGACTACCATTGAATTTTGAAGTGAGACAACAATTGGCTGTAGGTGACGGGAATCGGGTCAAAACAGGTTATCCTTTTTTCTCGATTAACTGGTGGTCTGTAGTGATTCGGGATTGGATTTTGGTTCCATTGATTTTGTTGGGAAAAATGCAGTAGGTGGTGGTTGATAAAAAGGTGGCCATGAAGGGTGATGTTGAGGGTATGAAGCTTGTGTTGTTGCGGCCACATATGGATAAGGAATGTAAGGAGTTTGTGGTATCAAGAGCTAGAAATATGGGGGTCGATAAGAACTGATGGGTGGAAAATAGGAGACTATGGGGTTTACCATTACAACATTGGCATCCCCTTCTTTCTTTTTTGTGAATTTCGTTTGGGGTCGTTTCACGCTAGTTGTTGCACACACGATCTTGCCACTCCTCATCCCACTTTCTATCCTTTCTCCTATCATGACCAGGTCAAAAAAATTTGATGACATATTCCCAATCATCTTATAATAAAAAGGAAATTGGAGAGTATCCATAAACATACCAATCATTTCTCTTTCAGATAAAGGAGGTTCTGCTTGTGATGCCATTTCCCTCCACCGTTGTGCATATTCTTTGAAAGCTTCGTTGTCGTTTTTCAATGAATTTTGCAATTGCATCCTATCAGGGGTCATGTCAACATTGTACCTGTATTATTTCAAAAAGGCATCAGCTAGGTCTTTCCATGAACGAATTTGATTTTGCTTGAGATGCATATACCAACTAAACGATTCCCCACTCAAATTGTGTTGGAAAAAGTGAATGAGAAGTTTATCGTTATGAGCATGAGAAGCCATTTTTCTGCAATACATAGTTAGATGATTTTTAGGACATGTGTTGCCTTTGTATTTTTCAAAGTCAGGAACCTTGAATTTTTTAGGGATAGTCACATCAGGAACCAAACACATGTCGAAAGCTTCAAGACCATAAACATTATGCCCCTCAATTGCTTTCATTCGCTCTTCTAAGACATGGAATTTTTCCTTTTATTGTGTATCATGCCCAATGTGAGGTTGATGCCAATTCCCATTAATATCGAAATGAGGTACTTGGGGTGGAATATATCAAATATTTTCTGAGGGTAGAGTGTTTTTGGGTGGCAGATAGCCTACAGGAGATGGAATTTGTGATTGGTCTGGGTTTTAAGGGTTGATAGTTAAGTGTTTGGGTTGTTGTCCATGGGGTTAACGATTAAAGGTGGAGTATAACTGGGTGGGAGTCCGTACATAGGAAATTACATAGTTGTTGTACAAAGTTGTTGGGTAGTCGGGGTAAAGCCTGGTGGGTGAGAATGAGTGGTTTGGTGTTCTTCATTTGCAGTTGGAGGATTCTCATCTATATTCCCCTTCCTTGACAAAGCCTGTATAGCTTCTAAGATTTGATCAACCTTGTCCTTCAATTGGTTGACATCGACTCTCATCACCTCTTCAATTTGCTTAAGTCCTTCAACTGGGTGTTTTGGAATTTTTATGATTGCCTGATTAACTAGCATTGCCAATTTTGAAAAGGAATCTTTTCAATGCATTCCTTTATCTTCCAACTCTTTATAAATCTCTTGATTCTTCAATTGTCCAAGCAACACTATGAAATGCTCCTCCCAATATATGGTTTTATGCTTTAAGTCGTTATAGATATTTTCTTGATAATCAATGTAATTCTTCAACTCACTAGAAGTTTTCATTGCTGTTTTTAGTGCATCTTGGTGTTTTAAAAGTAATTCTTCAATTTCTTCCTTATGTTGCCTCTCATTCCTTACTTTACTCTCGTATTTAGCTACCATTTATTTTAGTTGTTTCTTTAAATCTTCAAACTCCCTTTTTATGTTCTTCTCAGAGCTTGCTGATTTTGTTCACAACTGCTTCCACATATAGACTTCTTCAATAGCTGCATTCCTTTCTTGCTTTCGCACATCTAACTCTTCCTTTGCGCCTCTCAAACAATCTTGTATGTCATGTTTATTTTCTTTTTCAATTTTCAACCTCTTGTTGCTTCTTTCGATAAAATGACTCTTACATTTGTTTTTAGATCGTAAGTTCTCGTTCTCTTGGGAGACTTTTTCTAACTTTGCTTGTAGCTCTTTTTTCTCCTCTTCATATTTTAACAATGATGCTTTGAGCTCTTCTATTTCTTGATTTGCAACAAGGGTAGGTTCAGGCATTTCCTGATCATTTGAGGGTGTACTGTGGAAAGGCAACTTGATTTCTAGGACTATTTTCTTTACCCATTGTTGATAGGGTTCTTTTGTGCTGCAACTTCTACATCCGAGTACTTTTCCTTTTCTAATGATCAACTCCTAAGCTCGACTTATCCTTCTCAACATTGGTGGGTCTACTATACCCGTATTGTGCAAAACAAAAGCTTTCAATGACTTATCATCTGGTTTATCCAACATGGGGTAGCCAAGTTGTCTCAGAGCTATCATTGGATTGTAATTAATACATCATTTTGTTGCCATGAGAGGTACATTTGGAAAATCTCCACACTGGCATATTAACTCTTCCACCCTTTGTTCTTTATGGTACCATGAAATTGTATTCCCAATAAGGCAAGCTATAGTCTGAAGCCCATTCGCGATTACTCTTAACCCCAACATGATACCCTTTTTTGAACATGTGAGACACAAACCAAGTATCCAACACTGGAACATAACACAAAATTGTTCCCCCCTTCTTCTCATGTCGCATATGCAGAGAGTAGTATACATCAGCAATAACTGCATGAACTGGATTTTGTTCACCTTTGTTAACAGCTAGAAAGGCATTGATGGCAGCAAAATCTACAAAGTTATCAAGGTTTGGGAATAAAACAATACCATAGATAATGAGAGCCAAAACATCTATAAAAGTACTCCATTCTTTTTTAACGGCTAAATCTTGGCACATTTGCTCTAGATGTTTTCTTGAAAATCCACGAATAGTCCCATTTTCCTCTTTTGTACTTGTCAACTCTCTTATGTTGATCTTCAACACTTTAGCAATTGTGTCCAAATATATCGATAAGGATTTCCTCACTCTAGGGAATAACCCAACATTCGTTCAAATTCCTCTAATGTCAGGACCAACTGAAAATCTTGAAAGGTGAAACACCTTAAAAGAGGATCGTAATACTGAGCCAATGTCGTGAGGGCCCTGTTTGCACATTCATTGCCAAGAGATTTAGGATCTTCCCATATTTGTGAAAGAAACTATCATGTTGTATAGTTTTCATTTAATTGTTGATGTCTCTTAAACTTTTCAAATGAGGTTGCTTGAACTTTAAAAGTAAAGTTTTTATTTTTTCCGATCCCATTGTCCACTTAAAAAGCATGTGACTAAGGTTTGTATAATTCCCGAAAAATCCTGAAAATTCATGCAAAATGCTATTATGTTTTATTTTTTCCTTAGAAAGAGAGAAAAAAATGTCATGAGATATGAATGAAACTATTATATATATATGAGACAAATTTTTTTTGTTTTTATGGATATTCTTACAATTAAAGGGTCTATTGACTTATGTAGTGAAATTCTCACAAGGGAGGCTCTATGGTTTCTAAACACGGTTCCTAGAGCCAATAATCCTATTTTAGAATATTGTCAACAACAATATGTAAACTATTTGGAGTGACAATAACCTCAATAAGATCAAACTCTAGGTGAGATATTCATGCTAACCAAACAAGATGTACATCCAGAAGGCTACCACTACGCAATCTCGAATTTAAACTTAAGTTTTGTTCAAACCCGGGTATAAGGTTCCACTCATAAGTGCGTATCTTAATAAAAGTGTAGGTGTTGAATAAGAATGATTCAATAAATCCATAATAGTAAGAAAACATATATATATACAAAATAAATAGATAAATAACATAAAATAAAATAAGATAAAAATGCTCTACTAGCTTAAAAGAATATTATAATGCTAGCTAATACTTATTAAGAAATAATAAACACATAAAGAAAATAAAAATGAAAATGAAAAACAAATAAATATAGAAAAAGTTATAAAAAAAAATTATGCGTAATTAATTTGTTAGGCTTGACTCTCTAAATGTCCCCAGTGAAAGCGCCAGCTGTCGCAGCCTAAAATTTCGAGTTTTCCTCGAATACAATAGAGGCACCACCAATTTTTTTTTTTAAATTAGGAAAAATATTGGGAAACCCTTAAAAAAATGGTCTTTGATATCAGATTTTGAGTTCGGGAGTCGATTATGTGTAAGAAAGGTATTAGCATCCTACGACATCCGTTAAAATACGGTTACCTATAATTAATTGGCAATAAAGTTTCTTATTATTGTGTTTGACAAGAGTGTGATATTGCTCCTACGTATCTGCCGGTGCGATGGAGAAATCGAAGCTATATAGTTCTTGGTAGAAAATATGGATGTGTTGATTGTTTTTAAATAAATTGTATTTTGTTATTAAAAAAGTTGAATTTGACGAACTTACAAAGCTTGCTTGATTTGAATAATTATTTTAAAATATGCATTTTAAGACGATCGAATTGTACAACTCGTGTCTCAAAACTCAAGGAGTAAAAAAAAAGATGTCACATCTAATTTAATCCTCTTAAGAATATATATTTTTTTTTTAAATTGAATTTTAAAACCAACAAAATATTTAACTTGTGTCTTAACAACTCTAAGATTAAAATAAACACACCTAATTAATTAAATTTTAAAAAAATTGATTTTAGATCTATTTATTTATAAATATAAATTTTAAAGCTGTCAAAATATATAAATTGTATTATGCAACTCATGGATTAAAATATGTCTTTTTTAGTTAACTTTTAATAATTTTTATGATCAATTTGTTTTTGATTTTTTAATTTATTTGTGAATATGAGATTTAGAACCACCAAGTTATCACAATTTATGTTATAATAACTCAAAGATTACAAATATGTCACATCTAATTAACCTTACAATATTTGATTATAGTTTTATCTTTGTCCTTTTTAAAATAATAATAATAATAATAATAATAACTGATGTCAAAAATTAAATAAATTTAAATAATTCTATGAAATAAGCTCAATAATAAACACACATAAAAATAAAATGGTAAAAAAATAATATGGACTTGTATTGTTATCTATTAAATAAATAATAAAAAAACACTTTAATAATAAAAAAAAAAAACTATATACAAATTGTGAGGTCTTTCAAATACTTTTTGGTGAAACAAATGATGAAAACATAACTCATTTAATATTAAATAGCATATTAATATCATTCTTAAGTGAAATGAATTATGTTTATTATTGATTAATTACCTTCATCATTATTTATATTGAATAGAAATATAGTTATTAACATGTCATATTTACCTATTGAATAGAGCAATGGCATAAGCCAACCCATAACAAGCTGTCAAAAGCAACACAACACACCAAGTTGGCAACAGGTTGACTGGCACAAGTGTTTCAGACGCAACAGAAATAAAAGGCATGGCATGACATAATGTAAAACATTTAAATCAAATATGATAGAAAATAAAACAAATTTAAACTTTCCAAACACAATACAAATCATCTTAGACAAAAGTAGTATACAAATTATCTCAGCCCAAAACATCATCCATATACAAATAAGATTTTATCTTTCAAATAAATAATCTCTAGATTCAAATATAAAGTTTCAATAGCGGCGAATGAAGAAAATACAAAGGAAGAAAAACCGTGGTGGTGCACGTGAAATTGAAGGCAGAGATTGTGGTGGTGCACGGTTATGTGAAGTTGGAATGGCGGTAAAACACTTTATTTCTCTCTATTTTTTTAGTTTTCTTAATACTCAAAGCTGCCCAAAAATCTCTTCCCCTTCTCTGATTTTTTTCTCACTTTATAGAAAAAATGATGAACTTTTGTATTAATTGAATAAAACCAACATCCGGATTTTGGATTGGTTTGGATAATATTAAACAACATCAAAGCTTTGAGTGTAAAGTGATACAAGCTTTATTACACCAAAAAAATAAATAGGAACTGGTTTGTAGAATGTTGTTAATAGAGATGATAACAAAACCATTAAAATAAAATAATACACAAAAGAGTCAAATAACTGAAAAATGAATTGAGGACATATGAGTAGGATTTACTACTTACTAAGAAAAAAAATAGGACAAACTTATTGGCAAAGAAGAACAAAAATGTGTAAAAATAAATACGTGTGTTAGCAGAAAATAATAATAAAAAATGAGTGAATATAATTAAAAACAGAAAAAATAAAATAAAATAAAAACTCATAACCTTTTCACTTTTTTGTGTTTTATTTTATTTTGGTATATAATTAAATTTGAAAAAGATTTGTAAAATGATAATTTTTATTATTTTTTTATATTAATTAAATATACTATTATTAATATTATTATTTTAAAATGATTTTTAATTAGTCAGACAAAATTGAGGTAATACATTCTCATTTTACAACTTTTAAATTCACAATTTGATTGACAAAATTTGATTCTTATATTGACTTATCTTTTACTACAATAATATAAAAACATTGTTATTCATAAGGAACAACTGTAATATTCCAATTTTGTCTGACCATTTTAAAAAATTTGTTCAGTTGTAGCCTCTTTTTCTACCTCTTATTCTGTCTCTGATGGTATCTTTTAGCTCTGTCTCTAATGATATTAAAAAACCTATATATTTGTCATTATATTTATCATTGAAAAGTATTGAAAAATATAAAATTAATATTTATAATTGATGTCTAAAAATAATAAGATATTTGTATATAATTCATAAAAACAACAAAATAATATTTCCTATTGATATCTAAAAAATACGATATAAATATTTATCACTTATAAATATAAAAAAAAAAACATTTATTATTGATAATAAAATAAAATTCATTTTTAAAGTCTAAACGAAATAGTTATAAAATAGCATATAACAAGCCACCGGTACATTAGTTTTAAAAACATAACTAGTTTTATTAAAAAAAAATAGTGGACAACTTGTATAGATTTCTTGCTAGTATTAGTATATATATTAAAAAGAATAATCGGATTGTAGTTGCAATCTCCTACACTTATTCTTCTTAAGAATTTGTTTTTCGATAAGTATTAAGATGAATCACAAAACAGAGAAACAAAACTAACTAACGAGCTCAGATAATTGATGTACCCACACCATAAATATTGTCATCATAGCTCACCAATCGATGCACCAGCTTGGAATTGAACACGGGTCTGTACCGTTGTACGGTACTATTCTACCACTACACTATTGGTGGTTCCGTGTAACAATGGTTTTGTCATCACTCTTTGAATATATTATTCTAGTATTCCAACTTATATGGAAGATTTATATAAAGCTAACGCTGTCTTTTATTACTCTCTACACTTTCATCGCCAGGAAATTAGCACTTGTCAAATAAAATTATTAAGCGCATTTTCAGAACAAAAAAATAGAAGAATAAATTATTATTATTATTATTAATTAAAAGTGAACCAATGATTATTTTATAATTAGGCTAAATTATATCAGTGGTCCCTTAACTTAATTTCAAGTAAGTTTTAGTCTTTTATCTTTTTTTTTTTTTCCAGAGTTGGTCCTTTATTTTAGTTTTAAGTGACAATTTAATATTTTATGTTTTAAAATTTCAACAATGTTATTTTTTTTTATACAAAAATTAAAAAAAATCATCAAATTTTTCAACCAAAACCATAAAATTGATAATCATCTTCAATCTAATGCAAATTTTATCAAATTCATAACTCTAATATTCAAATACACTCATATTTTTATCTTCAAATAAAAATATGAGTGTTGAATATTTGAATTATGAATTTGAATAGTTTAAGACGATTGAGTTGTGACAACTGAGGGATATTAAACTTTCTTAACTAAATCCAAATAAATAAATAACATTTTAATCAAAATCAATTTTTCAGATTCAAGGTTTTTCTTTCTTTCATTAAATCAACAATGTCTTTTTATCCAATCATTTTATTGTAATCAAACGCATTTGCTTTAAAAAAACAATCAACATATCCACCTTTTTTATTTGTGTGTATGTGAGACACAAACCTCCATTTTTTTTCTTCTAGATCTAAGCTTCCATTCAAGAAGTGTCAGGAGTGAAAGTTGCTCCTCTCTACACTACGATACTTGTGAGCTAATTTATTTAAGGTGAGACACTTACTTCCTCCTCCTTTTTCCTAAATTTGTAAACTTTATACGGTGGGGAGGTATGAGTGAAATTGTTGAGTTCTTAACAAATCCTTGTTGTGTTGTTGTTGATGTTGATTTTGTTAGTAATGGTTAAAAAAAATTGATTGTTGATGTGTTTGTGTTACGTAATGAGTTATTTTCAAATAAATGAATTTGAACTGAAGTTGAAATTAAAAAAAAAATAGAGTTATTAAAGTTGTGAAAAAGCTTAAATTTTAACTAATTTAAAGAGTTGCAGCAAAAAAGTTAGATTGAAATTAAAATATTTAGAGTTAAAAATGTTACTCTTTTAATTACTCTTGGACTGAGTTTAAAAAGAAAAGATTTAGAGTACTTTATTAACTCAATTTGTTTGTGCGTTAGTAATCGAGTGTGTGTATGTTTGATTTGAAAGATATTCGTTTTATTTAGTTTTAACTAAATAATGTAGATTATTTAGTTTTATAAGTTTGGTGTGTGAAAAAGATATAATTTTGGAAATTTTGTTGTGGTTGGATAAATTTAGTTGTTAACAAATTGTTGTAAATATTTATGTTTATGTACTTAGCATATTTATGTTTATGTTGTTAGCTCATGAGTCTCGAAAAGGAATCGAGATCGTTGGCATTGGGTTAGCAATGGGGAGAACTCTGATATATTAATGTTGTGGTGGTTAAAGAAAAATGACTTTTCTTAGTTTATGCAATGTCAAAAATAGTTGTTACGATTGATGATCAAGAATGTGAACATGTGGTTATCAAATCTTTGAACCGGTGTTTTAAGGAAAGTTAGTGAATTGTTATTTCAAATTTTTATATGTATACTTTCATTTTAAAAAAAAATTTCTAAATTTCATGAATTAAAATACAAGCTTTGTTGATAAGAAAACAAAAATAAAATATTTAATATATTTTGAAAGGAATGAATCTATTTCAAAGAGTTATAACCATAAAACTAGGAAAAAAAATATTTATTGATATCTTTTGTGTGGTTATGTAGCTATTTGGAAAAAATAAATAATTTAAAACGTTTCGAAAAATAGTTAGTGAATTCACTGAAAAATTAAAGGATGTTAATTTCTAAGAATATGTTTTATATGTTGAAAGTGTGTTGTGGTTAATAGTACTATTAGTCCTTACTCATTGTAAACTCTTTTAATAAAATATATTGGGTTAAGAGTAAGAAAGGATTTGTAAGATAGTTAAAGTTTAATGGATTAACTTGACTAATTCAAACACTATTTGATTAAAGGTGTCGACACGAACAAGATTTTTTATTATGTTTGATTGTTGTAGTGATAACCGTTGGAAAAGCTATAACTAAGGTAAGGGCTCTTTCCAAATTATTAGTTTGCATATAGGGACCCTATATGTGTGATTGATGTATGATTAATGTATAAATGTGTGATAACTATTTTTGACGTGAATATATATATTTTTGAGTGAAAATACGTGTTGTTACTTGTTATGAATTGATGATTAATATTGACGTGATTATATATTTTGGAGTGAAAATGTGTGTTGTTATATGTTATGAATTTTATTGAGGAAAATTTGTCTTAAGTATGCAATGTGATAAGTATGAAAAATTATTAGTGTTAAATGAGTATTAAAAGGTGGAATCTTTTAATAGCTGCAGTTACATAATGATTATTGTGAAAAGAGTTAGAGTATGCTCATGCATTTCATAGCTAATGGTGACCGTGATGGGCCACAACATGGTTCCATGAGTTGATTGGTCCATCTTATCCTTACAAGGATTTAATTGTCGTGTAGGTCTGTGATAGACTACACTCTAGTAAATCGTTTTGATCTATGATGGGTGGCACCTCGGTAATTAGTACTTGCATGTAATAGGTGGTACATTTATGATTTACGACCCTCGAGGAGAGTTTATTTTTGAAAATTCCATTATCATGTGCATTGGCATATACACATTGCATTGGCATATAATATACATACTTTGTTATTGTTTGTTATCATGTTGTAATTGCTAAGTGTTATTGCTTGTTTTTATGACGTAATTGTTAAATGTTATTTGTTAATTTCAGTTGGTGACCCTTTACATTATTGTGGAAATTGGGCTTTTCCCAAAGATGATACTCGAGTTCCTTCCATTGACTGTTACCTG
Source organism: Cicer judaicum (assembly GCA_037974835.1). Taxonomy (NCBI): domain Eukaryota; kingdom Viridiplantae; phylum Streptophyta; class Magnoliopsida; order Fabales; family Fabaceae; genus Cicer; species Cicer judaicum. The sequence continues at coordinate 3,759,877 of JBBPBS010000629.1, read as the reverse complement.
ATGATGAAAACGTTGTAAGACTTCCCTGATCGAGACACGCCGACTGCTTGGGTATAAGACTCTATCTCAATCAAGGCTACTTATACGGGAAGGGTAGTGAGGACAAGTAGGAGAGTTGGGGTAATATATCTCATGGAGCTTACTCGCTAGAGGATTAACTATCCGATACCTTCAAGATTGGTGCTCAGTTAGAGTTGTGGCGGTGGCCACCGTAGTAGGATGCAGGGGTAAAGGTCACCGTAGACGGGAATATGCAAGGAATTCCTCAGTTAGATTTGAGGCAGAGGCCATCGTAGTAGCTGGAGATACAATGCTTGGACAGAGGACTAGCAGACATGATAAGAGACTAATGCCGGTGGAAAGAGATATTGTAGGACTGTTTAGGCGGGCCCAACCAGAACATCTGCTTCTGGTGAATGATCCCTTACCTATTGTCACTTAAGTAGCAGACTGATTTGAAATCCCAACGTCGTCGAATCCACCTATCTCGTGGGTAGATCTGACTTTTTAGGAGACCGATCCTTCTTTGGATGTTGATAAGGAGGAGGTTACTTCGAAGAGAGATACTACGTCAAATGGGACTTGTATAGTGTGTGGATGTCACCCTTGTTATTGTAGTTGTTAGTGGATTATCAGATTTGTTTTTGGTAGTACTTATTTTGTATTGGGATGACTGTATCTATAACATTTATTATTAGTTGACTTTTGTTTTAGTGGGTCCATGTTCCATTTTTTAACGTGATTATGGGGGGATTGCATTCTTGGAGCAGTACTTTTGTGCAGGTGTCTGTCAAGAATACCCCAAGGGAATGAGCGATGTCTGATAAGTCTCACAGCCCTGGGGTATTTTTCTATTTGAATACTTTGGATTAGCATCTCAAAAACTATTTTAGCTGGTTTGTATGTATGATGTAATTATTTAAGACTTTTGTCGTTTATGTTACGACATGGTATTTTATTAATTTGTTTTTGAAAGAAAAAAAAATGCACTCGCACTGTTAAATATAGGGGTGTTACAGTATGGCATTAGAGCTTTGGTTAGATTGTAGGTCAACCTGTAGGTCGACAATCGTTATCTAATCATGCGTCAAGGTAAGTTGTTATGTGTTGATGTAATCAAAAGTTATTTATGGAATTCTTCTAAGTGGTGTTAAGATTTCTTCTTGATGTTGGTTTTGTAGGAAACAATGCCTCCAAGACGGAATAATGCTGCAAGAGTCAATGAAACAGGGATGATCAAATGGCAAAAGCAATGAATAACATGACTACTTCTTTTACTGCAGAAACAACTGCAAAGACTCTACGGAATCAGGAGAAAAGGGAAATAGAGATTCGTGTTGCTGAGTCAAGGGGATTGGAATATTTTCGTCATCACAATCCTCCAAAGTTCAGGGGTGATGAGAGTCCAAAAAAAGCCAAACATTAAATTCAGGAAGTGGAAAAGATCTTTGAAATGATTAATTGTCAAGCAGCGGTGAAGGTCAACTATGCTACGTATCTGCTTTGAAGGGATGCAGAATTAGTGGAGAAGTATAAGGCTTTTGATGGGATTAGCTCATGAGGATGTGAACTCGGAGAACTGGAAGTCGTTCAAAAGGAAGTTTTTAGACAAATACTTCCCGATGAGTACTAGGACTAAGTTGGACGATAATTTTCTTAAATTGTACCAGAGGAATATGATAATTGGTGAGTATGCTGCTAAGTATGAGTCATCGTCAAGGTATTTTAGGTTTTTTTCGTGAAGAGGTTGATGGACAATTTAAGTGTCACCGTTTCCAAAATGGGTTGAAGTATGAGATTCAAGACTCTGTCCTGCCATTAGGAATTCAACGTTTCCAGGTTTTTGTGGAAAAATGTAGAGAAATTGAGGACATGAAGAATAAAAGGGCCAACCGAGGAGGGAAATTTAGTTCCGGGGGGAATAGTCGGGTAGACCATCATAACTACAAAGGAAAACAAGTTGTTAAGCCCTATAACCGACCACATAACAACAACAAAGATTAGAACCACCCTGGGAACCAGAATTTTGGAAGACAATTGGGACAAATGATTCGATGTGGGGAAGAGGGATATTATGCTAATTATTGTACCTCTAAAAGTCTCACTTGCTACAATTTCCAAATGCCAGGGCACTTTGCAAGGGATTGCAAGGCTTTGAAGGTGGAATCAATAGTGAATGCAACTAGGGCTACTCTGTCCTACTGCTAAATGATGCATTTATTGCACGGGTGCTGAAGATGAAAATCTATCTAGCAATTTGATCCAATGAGACTGCGAGATTGCAGGTAACACTCTTACTACACTTTTTAATTCGGAGGAAACCCATTCCTTCATTGTTATCGACTGTGTGAATCGTTTGAAGTTACTTGTCTCTGCCTTTTGATTTGGTTGTTTCCACACCTGCTAAGACTTTGACTGTAAATATTGCATGTTTACGTTGTCAAGTAACTATTTAGAATAGAGATTTCTTGATTAATTTGATTTGTTTACCCCTACAATCAGTCGAGATCATTCTCGGTATGGATTGGATGTCGTATCATTACGTAATATTGGATTGTACTCGCAAATTAGTTCTTTTCATCGAGCTAGGAGTCGCTCGATACCTAGCTGCTAACAAACTCGGAGTGTCAATGAGAGAAGGAACTCGTGAGTTTTTGTCATTAGCTAACGTGGAGGCAAAGATAAATGTGAGCATAGAAGATGTGGTGCTTGTCAAGGAGTACCCAGACGTATTTCCAACAGAAATTCCAAGATTACCACCAGTAAGAGAGGTGGAGTTCTTCATTGATCTACACCTAGGAACTACACCTATTTCAATTGTGCGGTATCAGATGTCGCCATTGGAATTAAATGAGCTCAAGGGCCAAATTGAAGATTTGTTGGAGAAAGTATTTATCAAACCAAGTGTGTCACCATAGGGAGCTCCAGTATTGTTAGTTACGAAAAAGCAGAGAATATCGTGCTTATGTTGGATTATAGGAAACTTAATAAGGAAACTATTAAGAATCGTAATCCTTTACCACATATTGATGATTTAATGGATCAGTTGAGATGAGCCGCAATGTTTTCAAAGATTGACTTGAAGTCAGATTACCATCAGGTTCGAGTAAGAGAAGGAGATATTCATAAAACTACTTTTAGAACCCGTTACAAACATTATGAATATCTTGTTATGCCATTTGGAGTTACCAATGCACTATCAATTTTTATGGTTACATGTATAGAATCTTCAGCCCATTTCTAGATAAGTTTGTTGTGGTGTCCATCGATGATATTTAATTTATTCAAGGACTACAAAAGAACAGAGAGATCATTTTCGTCAAGTTCTTGAAGTTTTACGCGAGAAGTAATTTTATGTCAATCTGTCGAAGTGCGAATTATGGCTAGAAGAAGTGAACTTCTTAGGATATGTGATAACCAAGCAAGAAATCATTGTGGATCCGACAAAGATTGACACATTCCTCGCTTGGAAACAACCTCAGACTATCACTGACATACGAAGTTTCGTCGGATTAGCAGAATATTATAGGAGTTTTATTGAAGGTTTTGATAAGATTGTAGCTCTATTGACACGACTCACTAGAGAGGATCAACCATTCGCATGGAAAGAGACGTGTGAGGAAAATTTCCACTTACTAAAGAAAAAGTTGACAACCTCACTAGTATTGGTCTCACCACAACCAGAAGAACCATATGAAGTTTACTGTGATGCATCTCACCAAGGTTTGGGGTGTGTTCTGATGCAACACAAGAAAGTTATAGCTTACGCCTCAACACAATTGAAGACTCATGAAAGAAACTATCTTACCCATGATTTAGAGCTTGCTTTCGTAGTTTTTGCATAAAAGATCTGGAAACACTACTTATATGGATGCACGTTCACAATGTTCAGTGACCATAAGAGTTTGAAATATTTGTTTGATTTGAAGGAATTGAACATGCGTCAGAGGAGACTGATGGAGACTCTCAAGGATTTTGATTTCACAATGCAGTACCACCCTAGGAAGACAAATATGGTGGCTGATGCATTGAGTAGAAGAAGTGTGTTAGTTTCTTCAGCAGTGATGGCTAGACAACAAGAGTTGTGGGAAGCATTTAGAGACCTACACTTGGACGTAGAGTTTGCACTAGGGATTTTAAATTTCGGAATCATTAAGATTTTGAGTGGTCTACTTGAAGACATTGTGAATTTTTAGGATGACACATTAATCCAAAAGAAGAGGAACCTAATAGTGCAAGTGAAGAAAACTGAATTTAAGATTGGATAAGATAATATTTTGATATGTAATGGGTAGATTTGTGTACCAGCAGTTGTAGATCTGAGGAAAACAATTTTAGAAGAGGCTCATAAGAGCAAATTGTGTGTGTGTGCACAAAACAGAAACCTCCATTTTTTTTCAAGATCTGAGCTTCCATTCAAGAAGTGTCACGAAGGAAAGTTGCTCCTCTTTATGCTACGGTGCTTGTGAGCTAATTTATTTAAGGTGAGATACTTACTTCCTCCTCTTTTTTCCTAAATTCGTAAACTTTATACGTTGAGGGGGGGGGGGGGGGGGGGGGGGTATGAGTGAAACTTTTGAGTTCTTAACAAATCCTTGTTGTTGTTGTTGTTGATTTTGTTAGTAATGGTTAAAAATTTGATTTTTGATGTGTTTAAGTTACATAATGAGTTATTTTCAAATAAATGAATTTGAACTGAAGTTGAAATTTTACCAAAAAATAATTAAATTGTTAAGGTTGTAAAAAAGTTCAAATTTTAACTAAGTTAAAGAGTTTGAGCAAAAAAGTTAGATTGAAATTAAAATGTTTAGAGTTAAAAATGTTACTCTTTTAATTACTCTTGGACTGAGTTGAAAAAGAAAAAGTTTAGAGTACTTTATTAACTCAAATATTTTGTGCTTTAACAATCGAGTGTGTGTATGTTTGATTTAGAAAATATTTTTTTATTGGGTTTTAACTAAATAATGTAGATTATTTGGTATTAAAAGTTTGGTGTGTCACAAAGATATAATTTTGAGAATTTTGTTGTGGTTGGACAAATTTTAGTTGTGAACAAATTGTTATAAATATTTATGTTTATGTAGTTAGCCCCTTGAGTCATGAATAGGAATCGAGAACGTTGGCAGCGAGTTAGCGGTGAGGAGAACTCTGATATATTTATGTTGTTGTGGTGATTAACGAAAAATGACTTTTCTTAGTTTATACATTTCCAAAAATAGTTGTTGTAATTGATGATTAGGAATGTATGCATGTGGTTATCAAATCTTTGAACTGGTGTTTTAAGGAAAGTTGGTGAATTTTTATTTCAAATTTTTATATGTATATTTTCATTTGAAAAAAAAAAAAAGATTCCAAATTTCATGATTTAAAATACAAGCATTGTTGATAAGAAAACAAAAATAAAATATTTAATATATTTTGAAAGGAATGAAACTATTTTAAAGAGTTATAACCTTGAAATTAGAAAGAAAAAAAATTTATTGATATCTTTTGTGTGGTTATGTAGTTATTTGAAAAAAAAAATAATTTAAAACGTTTCGAAAAATTGTTAGGGAATTAACTGAAAAATTAAAGGTTGTTAATTTCTTAAAATATGTTTTATATGTTGAAAGTGTGTTGTGGTTAATTCTACTATTAGTCCTTACTCATTGTAAACTCTTTTAGTAAAATATATTGGATTAGGAGTAAGAAATGATTTGTAAGGTCGTTAAATTTTAAGGGATAAATTTGACTAAGTCAAACATATTTGATTAAAGGTGTCGACACCAACGAGATTTTTTGCTTTGTTTGATTGTGGTAGTGATAACCGTTGGAAAATCTATAACTTGTTAACAATGAAAAGAGAAAGAATAGAGACAACCACTCTAGGGTTTCATAACATAGAACGAACCAAACTTAAGTTAATAGGGTTACAATGAGTATATATACAAAATAATAGAAATGCCTAAAATACCCTTACTACTAATATATAATAACATTATCTAACATCTCCCCTCAAACTCACGATGCATTAACATGGACCATCGAGAGTTTGTCAACTAAAAAACAGAAATTTTTAATGGAATGCATCTTTGTGAACAAATCAGCAATCTATAAAGAAGAAGAGACAAACAGTAGAGTAATGGTTCCATGCTGAAGATGATGACGAGTAAGATGACAATCAATCTCAATGTGTTTGGTGCGTTCATGAAAGACCGAGTTGTGAGTAATTTGAATAGCACTCTTGTAATCACAGTGCATTAGAGGTTGCTCAGAAAGAGAGATATCCATATCAGACAAAAGCCAACACAACCACATTATTTCAGCGGTAGTGGATGCCATAGCACGATACTAAGCTTCTATAGAGGAGCGAGAGATAATCTCTTGTTTTACTCTTCTAAGAAATAAGAGTGTCTCCAAAAAAGATACAACATGTGGTGGATTTACGATATGTGGTGTCACCAGCCCAATCAGCATAAGAATAAGCTCGTAACACTAACGAGGATGGCGATGGAAAGAGAAGGCTTTAAAATTGAGTTCCTCGAAGATAACGAAGAATTTGAATAATTGTTGCCTAATGTACTCTAGCGGGAAAGACAACAAACTAACTAACAACATGAACAACATAAACAATGTCAGGTCTGGTAATCGTAAGATACACTAAGCTACCAACCAAAGTACGATACAAAGTGGAATCTGGTAAAGGAACACCATCCGAGGGAGCAAATTTCACATTCAACTCAAGAGGAGTATATGCTGCTCTAGTATCAAAAAGACCATCCTGGTCAAGAATATTGGCAATGTACTTGGATTAAGAAAGAAGGTAGCCTATAGGAGAGTAAGAAACTTCAATCCCGAAGAAATAGCGAAGAGTTCCTAAGTCCTTCATCTCAAACTGTTTGACTAACTGCAATTTCAACTCATTTATTCCACTAACATCATCACTTGTAATAATCATATCATCAACATATAGAGAAAGTATAATGCGACCATAACTGGTGGACCTTATAAACAATGCAGAATCATGTTCACCTGAGCGACAACCAAGAGAAGTGATCACAGTAGAGAATTTCTCAAACCAAGCTTGAGGAGTCTGTTTAAGACCATATAGAGCCTTTTTCAACTTACATACTTCCCCTTGATTATGAGAAATTCCTTATGGAGGGACCATATAGACTTCTTCATGAAGCTCACCATTTAAAAAAGTATTTTTGACATCCATTTGGAAAATATGCCATTGACGAACAGATGCAACTGCAATAAGAGTATGAATAGTGGTCATCTTGGTCATAATCCATACCATATTGTTGAGAGAAACCCTTAGCAACAAGACATGATTTGTAGCACTCAACTGACCCATCAGACTTAGTTTTGATCTTGTATACCCAACGAGACCCAATAACACGTTTTCCAGGAGGGAGAGGTACTAATTCCCAAGTATTGGTTTTATGCAATGCAGATAGTTCTTTTGCCATAACCTACTGCTAAAGAGGTTCAAGAACAACCTCATTATAGGAAGAGGGCTCAGAAAAACTGTGAATAGAGGTTAAGAAAGAAATAAACGAAGTTGAGTAAGTGGAGTAGACAAAATCAGGTAACTGAGTAGACTTACGTTGACGAGAGGGGTAACGAGGAGGATCAACAATCGCAGGAGATGGTTGGACAGCTGGAGGAACAAGAAGGAATTCATCATGTGGAGTTTTAGTATTTGTCATGCAATTCTCAACATTACAATCACTAGAAGCATAATCATTAGGACCAAAGGAAATAGAGTAAAAAGGGATGTGCTCAAGAAAAACAACATTATGAGAAATATAAAGTTTTCTTGCATGAGGATCATAACAACGATAACCCTTTTGACCATCCCCATAACCATGAAAAACACACATGGCTGAACAAGAAGACAACTTATTGCGCTCTACTTGAGGGCGAAGAACAAAACAAGTAGAACCAAAAACTTTCAAAGAATAGTAATTAGTGGTATAAGCATACAATTTTTCAAAGAGAGACAAACTTGATATGATTTAGGATGAAATTCAATTAATAGCATGAACAACAGTAAGACCTGCTTCTCCCCAAAACTCACTAGGAACTGAAGCAGACAACAAAAGGGAATGAGCAGTCTCTATAATATTACGGTGTTTCCTTTCAACAACTCCATTTTGTTGAGTATTAGTACAAGATGTTTGGTGGAGGGTGCCATCATAAGCAAGTAATTCATAAAATTTATTAGAGGTATATTCACCACCTAAATCACAATGAAAGCACTTTATAACAGAATTATGTTGAGTTTTGACAATTGCACGAAACATATGATAAATGTCAAAAAATTCAAACCAATTTTTCATAAGATAAACCCAACAATAACGAGTGTAATTATCAATAAACAAAAAATAATATCTAGATCCACCTTTGGTGAGAACGGTGATGGACCCCAAACATTAGAGTGAACTAAATCAAAGGGCGCATATGAAACAAAAACACTTTTACTAAACGGTAAAGCTAGAAGTTTAGCAAGTTTACAACCACAACAATTAGAGATATCACAGGTTTGTAACTTTCCTAATGCTCCAGTAGAAGCCAAATATTTTAAGCTAGAAGCAAAAACATGTCCAAGGCGAGAATGCAATAAATGAAAACTAGAAGATAAGGAATTCAAGCGAAAACTAGATAATAAGTCAGTAGTAGTTGTTGAGGCTACAGTATCTGGGAGTCGCAGGTCATCTAAAACATAAAGTCCCCCCTATCTATAATCTGCCCCAATCAGCCTCCCAGAATGTGGATCCTGCACATAACAAGAAATGGAAGAAAACATAACCGAATAACCGAGATCACATATTTGACTAACAGAAGCAAGACTCAAAGTAAGATTAGGAATATAATAAACATCAAAAAGAGACATGTTAGGTGTGGAGACAGAACCAACACCTACTAGTGGCATATGAGTTTCATTAGCAGTCATAACCGACACAGACTAGACAGGTTTCACAAACACAAAAGATTTATCATTGTATGTCATATGATGAGATGCTCCTGAATCAAGAATTTATATGGAAGGAGATATACCTGACATACTAGAGGAGTTCAAACCTTTAGAAGAGGTGGCAGACATGGCATGTGATTGAGTGGCAAGACGTTTTTGAAGCTGTTATGCAATATCATATATTTGGGAAGCAGTCTTAGATGAGTATACATAACCAGAACTAGAGCCAATGGTAGAAGGAGCAGAATCAACAACATTGGACGATGGTCCCCTAAAATTCTTCTTATGTGTTTTCCCCAATTTCGGACAATGTGATTTCTAATGTGCTTGAAGAGAATCACCCTTAGCACCAACCATAACAAATAATGATAGGAAAATACGACAAACACAATCATTGAGATAAAATAAATTAGGGATAATCTGGTTTTATGCAAGCACAATTTCTCCCCCTACAGATGTTGTTTCGCTGATCCGGCCATTGAAGACAAAGACCTGAATGTTGCGAACCTACTGTCCAAAAATTTGCCCGATCCAATGGTTAAGAATGCACAATCAATCTTTTGTGAGACTGATTTAACAAAATCGGAAAGGGTTACTCTTCTCTTTTCTCTTTTGGTGGTTGTCTTTCCTATCAAAAGAGTCTCACTCTTCTTTATAGTAGATCCCAAAATCAACCAAAGCTCTAGGGTTTCATAACATAGAACGAACCAAACTTAAGTTAATAGGGTTACAATGAGTATATATACAAAAGAATAGAAATGTCTAAAATACCCTTACTACTAATATATAATAACATTATCTAACATAACTAAGGTAAGGGCTCCTTCCAAATTTTTAGTTTGCATATTGGGACCCTATATGTGTGATTGATGTATAATCAACGTGTGAATGTATGATAATTAATTATGATGTGAATATATATATTTTGGAGTGAAAATAGTTGTTGTTACATGTTATGAACTGATGATTAATATTGATGTGATTATATATTCTTGAGTGTAAATACACGTTGTTATATGTTATGAATTTTGTTGAGGAAAATATATCTTGAGTATGCTCTATAATAAGTATGAAAAATTATTAGTGTTAAATGAGTATTAAAAAGGGAGTCTTTTAATAGTTGCATTTACATAATGATTGTTGTCAAAAGAGTCATAGTATGCTTATGCATTTCATAGTTAGTGGTGACCATGATGGGCCACAGTGTTAGTGGTGACCGTCGTGGGCCACTGGATGGTTCCATGAGTTGATTGATCCATCTTATCCTTACGAGGATTTAACTGTCGTGTAGGTATGTGATAGACTACACTCTAGTAAATCGTGTTGATCTGTGATGGGTGGCACCTCGGTAATTAATATTGGTCTATGATAGTCGATACATTTATGATTTACGCCCCTCGAGGAGGGTTTTGTTTTGGAAATTCTGGAATCATGTGCATTAGGATATAAACATTGCATTAGGGTGCTTGGCACGTGAGTCACGTTTGTTTTTATATGATATTTATATATACATACTTTGTTATTGTTTGTTATCATGTCGTAATTGCTAAGTGTTATTACTTATTTTTATGATGTAATTGTTAAATATTATTTGTTAATTTCGGTTGGTGACCCTTTACATTATTTGGAAAATTGGGTTTTGCCCTCAAATGATACTTGAGTTCGTTCCACCGACTGCTACCTGGACGATGGAAACGTCGTTGGACTTCCCTCACCGATTTCTTAATGTATACGAGCCCATCTCAAGTAGGGCTACTAATACGGGGAGGGTAGTGAGGACAAGTAGGAGAGTTGGGACATTATATCTCGGTACCTTAAGGATTGGTGCTCGGGATGAGTGGAGCATGGGAAGATGTAGGGGATTCCTCAGTTAGAATTGAGGCGAAGACTACCGTAGTAGCTGGTGATACACTGGCTTGATCGGGGACTCGCAGAAAGGAAAAGGGGTCGATGCCCGTGGGAAGAGATATTGCAGGACAGTCTAGGCGGGCTCAGCTAGAGCATCTGCTTTCGGTGAATGATTTGCTACTGACTGTCGCTGAAGTAGCAGACTATTTTGAGATCCCAGCACTGCTGAAGCCACTTATCTCGTGGGTGGATCTGACTTTTGAGGAGACCGATCCTTCTATGGCTGTTGTTGACTAGGAGGTTACTTCGAAGAGAGATACTGCGTCAGATGGGACTTGTGCAGTGTGTTGATGTCACCCTTGTTATGGTAGTTATTAGTTGATGATCAAATTAATTTTTGGTTGTACTTATTTTGTGTTGGGATGATTGTATCTATAACATATATTGTTAGTTGAGTTTTGTTTTGGAGGGTCCATGCTCTATTTTTTGACGTGACCATGGGAGAGATAACATTCTTAGAGCAGTACTTTTGTGCAGGTGTCTGCCGAGAATACCCTAGGGGTATGAGCAATGTCTGATAGGTCTCATAGTCTCAGTTTATTTTTCTATTTGTATACTTTGGATTATCGTGTCAAAAACTATTTTAGCTCGTTCGTATATATGATGTAATTATTCAACACTTCTGTCGTTTGTGTTACAACATGATATTTTATTAATTTTTTTTTGAAAAAAAAATGCACTCACACTATTAAAAATCGGGGTGTGACATCCATAACATTAATAAATAAATAAATTTTTTTTTTTCCTTTATTTTTTAAGCACACATTTATTTCAAAAAGAATCAATTGATATTCATATTTAATAAGGAGAAATAAATATATTTAAGATAATATTAATTAAGCATAATTAATTATAGGTAAATGTATTTTAACGGATGTCGTAGGGTGTTAATATTTTCCCTACGTATAATCTATTCCCGAACTCAAAGTTTGGTCTCAAAAAACCTATCTATATCTCATATTCATCATAATACATTGCATAATAATGCATGTTTCATCTTTTATTTCATTTTACAACATGTTGTTTTTCTTTTTCTCCTTATTTTTTTAAGAAAAAGTAATTGCATATTAGAAGATAGTAAAATATTTCAGTTAAATGCATAGTCATTGCATTCACTTTTTTACATTCTCATAACATTTTCCTTCAAGAAAAAAATGGCAAAAAAAGACTATCATGACACCCTTACCGAACATGATCTTAGGCTAAAATTGTGGATGAATTGAAGCATACAATGACTATCTGAATCAATTGAAAGACCCTATGGCTAAATATTTTGAAATCTTGTAAACCCTTGAAACTTGAAATCATTGAAATACTTCATATAAAAAAAAATATCACAAAAAAAATATTTCATAAGTCAAACAATTTTAACCTTTTAGTCTACTTTTTGGTCTACCTCAAGTCACTTGTTCACATGATCTAAACCTGATACTAATGAGATTCATCTTCATCCTCCACCCCCTACTTATGGGTCATGGACATATGCTTTTTGCTTTTTTGCCACATGGTAACCTCTAGAAGTTGGGTTGTCCATGTTGGACTTTCATCACTATCACTTATTACCTTGATGTCATGAAAAATTCATCAATCCAAAGAAAAATGTCAACTCTTGTATGAATATTTAAGGACAATTGAAAGAAAAAAAAAACCTCAACTAAACCTTATGTTGAAGACATTGACGATGTTGCATATAGTTTCTGAGTTATCCAATGGACAAAGTCAAAAATGAAGATATTATCACATTCTCTCATGAATTTTAATTTGATTATGAAGCACCGATAATATTTCTAAGTATAAAGTCTTATGATATGTTGTTATATTCACACACTCGTGTTTCCTTAATATTATGAATATTAATAAATGCATTTTGACGTCTCTTCCTTTCTACCCCTTATATATTTTACCATTTCTTACCCAACATTATTTGCTTTTCTCTTATTTTAACCATGTACCATACATATTTGAAAGTATTTCATTCATAAATAAGATTGCTAATATTTCATTAAATAATTTCAACCATGCTATTAGTTCCACTAAAGGGGATGCTAACAATAAAAATAAAATCTACTATTTGGATGGATCTCAATATGTTGGGACATGCAGTTAACGTCGTGTTAATCTTCTAGAAATGTCATTTTATCTTTATCATTATCTAATTGTACTTTCAATATACCAATCACATGGAGGAATTTGAAGTTTGTACCACGACTATTCTAGCCGCCTACAAATCAAAAGTGAAATGTTGAAAGCATATAGTGATTTGACCTAATCATCGACCAGTTGAATCAAGAATGTAAAATTTGGGATAAGAAGATGATCATTTATATATACATATTAGAAAAATATCTAAAAATTTGAAGTCATTTTCCAATCATGTCCCTCCACACAACAATATAATCAACTAGCTGACGTTCTAGCTATTTCATCTTCAATGTTAAAAGTAACTCATGATAAAGAATAGTCACTCACAAAAATGAAAGTCACGACCATCCTGCTTACTATCAAATGTAGAAGAAAAACTAAATAGAAAATTATCGTACCAAATATTATCTCATAACAATGGAACACTCTCCCTGAGAATCAGACTATAATTAGGGCACCCCTTTTATTCTTATTATAATGAATAAAGGCAGTGCAACCCATTCAAACAAAAAATCCTTTTATCAAGAGTAACGATTTGTGTTGATCAACTAAATTCAATTCAAAAAAATGTTGACTACCTCATGTCAAGGACAATTATTTTAAACGATCTTAAAAGAATAATATATGAACTTCGGAGCTTCAAAAGAAACAATTAGCACTCAAGAAGATTTCACATATCTAAAAGAACTTGCAGATAAGTGAACTCCCAATTATATGAGCCCCCAATACCATAAAAAAAAAATACATTCAAGTGCGGCTCTGATCCAAACCAATATGGATCAAGAAGACTTATCCCTACTTGCACACATTGATGCTTCAAAAAGTATTACATCTAAATGAAGACCCATTAGGTTGAAAATCCAAAAGGACGACCAAGACAAAAATTAGGGTACAAAAAATAATAATAAACACCTGCTAGGTTGAAAATCTAAAATGGCACCTAAGCAAAAATTAGGGTACCAAAATAAGTAAAGACCTAATAGGCTAAAAATCCAAAAGGATAGCCTAGGAAAAGTAAGCATATAAAGTCGAATAAAGACCTGCTAGGTCAAAAACACGAAGGGGCAACCTCGGTGAAAATGAATGAAGACCTTTTAGTTCAAAAACCCAGAAGGGCGACCTAGGCAAAAAATTAGGGCCACAAAAAAGAAAAAGAAGTTATAAAGGAAAATGAGCAAATAATATGGCTTACATAGATCAAAGTTGAATCAACATATTCTGAAATGTTGTGAAGATAAATTGGGGCAAATCATATCCTCAAAAGTGGGTTAATAACGCGATTGAAATTATGGTATGATTTAGTAGCACACTCTTTTTATGAAATACTACTAATAAATTGGGTCATTTACCCATACGAGATCGCCTTATCTTATTCTCTTCCTATGAATTGTTTGTGTTTTGTACCATAGATTTTCTCACTAAATATCATCATCTAAACTAATTTCTTGAGTTATGAATCTTTTTGTCAAAATTCATTTTTATGATAATCATATGTTGGGGCACAAGATATGTGAATGTCAAAAGGCCAAAACTAGTATGATGTATTTATACATAAGGCAGTGGCAACTAAAGATCAAGTCGAAGATGTAACAAAAATCTCTTTAAAGATCAAAAAAGAAATCACCACTATTTATTCGAAGGTGTACATATTTTTCATCCATGAATCAAAGGATCATGTTTGTAAGAAACTAAAAGAAATAAAAAAAATTGCAAAAAAGTTTATTGAAAAAATTGAAAAAAAAAAAGATGAAAATAAAGGAAAATGTTTATTCATCAAATGCATTCATGATATTTTATATTTTCAATAGTTTATAAATTTAAAGTCGGGACTACTGACCCGCACTCTCCAATTTAAAGTCGTGATGACTAACCCACACACTCTGATTTAAAACCCAAGATGATTCCCTGTTACCTCACATTGAAGTTGTGGTTGACAACGTGGCCTGTAATTCACTATTCTCTTTTATGAGTGTTTTCTGTGGGTATAATCAAATTGATATGGCAGCCAAAGATATGGAAAAAAAAATGACTTTCATCACCCCTTGGGATGGCAGCGCGCTTGTATTTTGAGTGTACCAATAATATGGCTGAATATGAAGCTTGTGCCATGGGAATTTTGGTGGCTTTGGAATCAAAAGCGAAAGTTCTAGAAGTATATGGAGATTCAGCCTTAGTCATTAATCAGCTTAACCAAGAATGGGAAACTCAAGAAAAGAAGTTGATACTTTATTTTACCTACATAAAAGAATTGTCTTTACAATTTGACAAAATCACTTTTCACCATGTCCCTCGAGAAAACAATCAATTGGATGATGCTTTAGCTACTTTATCCTCGATGATCCAAATAATTTGAAACGATGAAATCTCATCCATTAACACGAGGAAATTGTGGTATCACGACATCAAACATTATCTTATAAGTAGAGAATACCCTCTCGGAATATCGGATAATGAGAAAAGAACTCTAAGACGATTAACCGCAAGATTTTTCGTGAACAAAAATATTTTGTATAAGAGGAATCATGATATGGTACTCCTTAGATGCGTTGATGTCAATGAGGCAAAAATACAATTCTACAAGATATTCACGATGACTCTTATGGGATTCATATGAATCGACACACCGTGTCTAGAAAGATTATTTGGGTCGAGTATTACTAGCTCACCCTAGAAAAAACATTGTTTTAATTATAGAAATGCCATAATTGTCAAATATATGTTGATAATATCCATGCCCCACCAATGCCCCTGAACACCTTTTCAGCGCCTTGGCCATTCTCAATATGGGACATAGACATCATAAGAATGATTGAACCAAAAGCATCAAATGGACATCACTTCATCATGGTGGAAATTGATTACTTTACCAAATGGGTAGAGGTCGCTTTGTATGCTAATGTAACCAAAAATGTGGTAGACAAATTCATAAAGAGGGAATTAATATATCGTTATGGCCTACGAAGCAAGATCATTACTAACAATGTCATAAATCTGAATAACAAAATGATGGATGAATTGGGTGCCACCTTTAAAATTCAACACCACAACTCGTCTCCGTACAAACCAAGAATGAATGGCGCAGTTGAAGAAGCAAATAAAAACATCAAAATAATTATTCAGAAAATAGTTATAACATACAAAAATTGGCATGAGATGTTGACGTTTGCACTACACAGGTATCACACTTTAACTAGGGAAACCCCTTTTCCCCTCGCTAAGAGTATAAATGAAAGCCAACCTAGAGGAGTCGGAATGGGTACAAATGTTTTTTGATCAATTGAATTTAATTGAAGAAAAAATTTTGGAGGCCTTATGTCATGGACAATTATATTAGAAAAGACTGAAAGGAGTGTACGAGAAAAAAATACGTCCTCGAGAATTATGGGAAAGAGACATGGTGCTAAAAATGATCTTACCCATTCAAAAGGATTATCGTGGGAATGGATCTCCAACTATGAGAGCCTATACGTCATGAAGAAAGTTTTCACAGGTGGAGCTTTGATCCTCACGAATATGGATGGACAAGATTTATCCCTCCCTACAAACTCAAATGCTGTAAGAAAGTATCATGCATAAATAATGAATACCCGTTAGGTTGAAAACCTGAAAGGGGAAATCTAGGCAAAAATTAGGGTACAAAAAAATAATAATGAAAACTCGCTAGTTTGAAAACCTAAAAATGCGACTTAAGCAAAAATGAGGATATAGAAAAATAATAATAATGAATACCTCTAAGTCGAAAACCTAAAAGGGCGGCCTAAATAAGGGTTAAAAAAACCGCTAGATTGAATATCTAAAAGGGTGACCTAAGCAAAAATTAGGGTACAAAAAAAAATCTCGCTAGGTTGAAAACCTTAAAGGGCGACCTATGAAAAAGTTAGGGTACCCAAAAAAATGTATAAATATCAGTTGGATTGAAAACCTAAAAGGGTGACCTAGGCAAAAATTAGGGTACAACAAAAAATATATAAATGTCTGTTGGGTTGAAAACTTGAAAGGCCAACATGAGAAAAGAAGAATAAGAACAACAACAACAACAACAAAAAATAAAGAATATATACACTAAAGGACAAGATCAATAATATGGATCGGACTGTGGCACGACAAGTTAGTACAGTCTACCTTTGAATTACTAGTAACCAAGTCGGGTCTTCCACCCATTTCTTTTGTTTTATCTTATGTATATTCTTTTTTTACGAAGAATATTGAACCTCATTATATCAATATATATTGTTATCATCTTTATAATTTAACCATTTTTCCTGAATGCATCTTATGATTATCATGTATTGGAAAGTAAAACATATATCGTACATCGATATAAGGAATTGAGATAAAATCGGATATAGTAGAGGTTATTTATAGTACAAGACCGAAGACATCATGAGATCGAACTTAAGATCACAATATTAATTCTTCAAAAAAAAAAGGAAAAAAAGATCAGGACAAAAGAGAGATTAAAGGTATCAAGTTCAAGAAAAATTTATAAGTGTTTTTTCTCATTCACACCCGAAGTCCAACAAAATGACCCACATGTTGCAGTTATGAAAACGACTCGCACCCGACAACAAGAGTAGAATGGGGAGCACAATTTGAGAGCACAAAAAAAAAAAAAGATCAGGACA
>JBBPBS010000629.1:3720318-3737054 GCA_037974835.1 Cicer judaicum | reverse complement strand
TAATTCAGATTTCTTAAGCTTAATCTTAATATTATCTTAATCTTAGTTTTAATCTTAATATATATCTATCTCTTTAATATTCAACAGATATCTATAAAAGATATATATTATATATTTTTTTTATTATTTGTCCAATTTTTTTATTTTGAATTTTTAAATCATCTTAATTTTTTTGAAATCATTTTAATCTTAGTAATATACAAGATATCAATTTTGAGAATAAAATAATGTGTGTTCACTTAATTACGTTAATTTTCCACTTTTTTCAAAACTCTTACTGAGTTTATTCACATATAAGTAAATGAGATCCGATAAAAAAAAATAAAAAAAGTAAATCACATAACTCATGTACAGTTAGAATAGCCACATCTTGCATTCAAATTTTTTATTGGTATTATAACATGTTAAAACAATAATTGGGATCTGCAACTTAGATTAACCAACAAAATAGAAAACAAGAAAACCAGAAAAACCAGTAAAAACAGAAAAATCAGAAAACAGAGAATGTTCTACGTTTCTGCAGAACTGAAACGGAGACCGTTTATCGTTCTCCGTTTTCTACAGTTTTGCAAAACAGTTTTTCTTTTTGCAGTTTTCTACAACCAGTTTTCTTTATCAATGCAAACGAAAATAAAGAAGGATAAGAGAAGAATAACACCAAGAATTTACGTGTTCGGTCTCAATTGATGAGACCTACGTCACGGACAAGCAAGCAAGATTAATCCACTATGAATGATTGAATGTTACAAGATTAAAGCTTTCTCAAGATTGATCTCCTAGTATTTATCACTGTTTATGACCCATCAATACTAGCCTTTCTCTCAATCTTTCTTTTCTCCCTTTAATCTTTTCTCTATGATTTTCTATGAGTCATGAATTGCATATGCCTCACTTAGTTTTTCCACTCTTGCTATTACAACAACACACACATTGCTATTACCACTTCAACTCTAACTATGCTATGTTTTTCACATCTGCTACCCTCACAGCTGCTGCCAAATTACAGCTTTATTTATAATATACAAGAGCTAACTAACTAACCACCTATAATAACTAACTTGGCCAAAAGGTAGTTATAACAACCACTAAAGTTTAACCAGTTTTAGTTAGATGATTTGAGGCACACATTCATACAACACATATTCAACAAATTATTATTAATGAAATGGTGAATTTACCTTAATCAAAATAAAATGGTATTTGATTTTGGAGTAGAAGTAAGGATAGAATTTCTATGAAACTTGTTCATTTCCAAAATACACGTGCAACATACATAACTACAAACTAGCTACTAAATTAAGAAAAAAATGCATTTTTTCCACATTACATAATTGTCAGTTCCCTACAACACATAACAGAACAAATTCTTGTTAGAATATATAGCTTACTTCTAATTCTCTAATTAAGGACTAAGAAGTTCATAATAATCTAAAGCCATAAAGCACCAGCTTGTTTGAGAAGTTGAACAAGAGAACCATTGATATGAAAAGCCAAAACTGTATCCATAGAACCAACAAATTTGCCACCAATGAAAACAACAGGAAGTGTAGTTGAGTTAGTAGCAAGTAACCTCATCAATGTTTTTTCCATTTGATTCCCTTTAGAATCTTGATCAAGTTCATGAACCATTGTGTTCACTCCCATTCCACAAAATAGACTCTTCATTGCATGACACATACAACATCTACTCCTGCTGAATATCACAACTGCACTTTCTGATACTATTCTCATCACTCTCTCCATTTCATCTTCTTCTTCCATTCTTCTTGTTCTTTCTCTCATCATGTAGTAGTTCCATGGCTCCACTTGGTAATGCATGAGTTTTTCTTGATTCATAGTATTGTTTATTGTAATAGCAGAACACAGCAAAGTAAGCAAAAGGGTATAATAAAAATGAAAACTTTTTTGTGTTTTTGATGAAAGATGATGAAAGGGAAAGGGAAGTTTTATAAGGGATTGGAAGGGGGTGTGAATATTAAGAGAAAAAAAAGGTGTGGAAGGATGTTGGGGGTTTAGGGTACTAATTACATGCTTTTGTTTGTTGTTGTCGGATAGAGCGTGTTCTGTTTATCAAGTGTTGTTGTCTCTCATGTCTCTATATATATCTATCTACTAATAACTTGCAGCTATAAGCCTATAATGGTTTCCCAAGGAGAATGCATGGTGTGGTGAGTACATTAGTATTTGCCAAACAGTGCTAAAAGTGAACAACATACACAAAAGAACACAAGGAAAATTTTGGTTAATTAGTATATGCAGTATAAGGTCGTAAGCTGAATTTTAAGCAGTTTTATCCGATTAAGACTCCGTCTATTTTATAATGAATGTGGTTAAAAATGTTTCTCTATTTCTCTTAAATGTAATATTTTTTTAGTAAACGTGTAAAAACCTTAAATAATATTTATTCTAAGATAAAAAGGGTATTAGTGTGATAAGGATAGCGACAAAAAGAAAATGGTAATAGTGATCATTCTAAGAGAGATATAATAACATTGATTAATAATATGAACTATGTTTTATCGTAGATCAAAATTTGAAAATTTATTTTAAATTCAAACGATCATTGAAGTTGTCTCTATAACAAATATATTTTATTAGTCATATTTATTTTTATGATTGAAAATTTGATTTTAACGATACAGCTCCATAAAAATAAAAAAAAACAAAAAAAGTTATTAACTCTTACTTCTTAAAAAATATCGAAAATTTTCAATAAATTTTAATAATTAATTTACCGTACGTAAAACTCTAATTCACTTGTTAACCAAAATCGGTGTTTTAATTTATTATATTTCATGTTTCATGGTGCAATGATCATGAAACATGAAAGAAAGCAAATTCTCCTCTCATTAGCTAATGGTTTATAGCATGCACCATAAGAGGAGTTGCAAGTCGTCATCCAGTTTGAAATACTAGTATTATCTTATTGTGCAATATTTATATTTATATTTATTTTGATGAAAAGTAAAAAGAACGAGGAAATTGAGCATTAGGGACATGAAAAGCAGACTTTTTGTTTTGTTTCCGGGAAAAGTGAATTAGAAGGATGTAGGCGGCGCGTATGCGTACTTGTTGTCGAACAATTCCAATCTTTTTATTTTCTCTCTAATTCCTCACATTCATTACTATATTCTGTTGTATTTCAGCCTTTGCTCGATATCTTCAAAATTTCTTCAAAATGTTAATAATTCACCAACTTTAGAGTCAAACTTGCATGCTGTCTTCATCCAACTTCGTATAATCACTATCATCATCATTCACGTAAAAAGTACTATATACGTATGGTGTAGTGTGACTCACGGTCATTGAGTCATTGAGTCATTGAGTCATTGATAGTATTAAGCAAAGGGGGTAAAATTCACGTATGAATTAGAACCGTTTGAAAATTGAAACGAACTGGTATTTAGTATGAAAAAATTGAATCGAATTGGTTTTTTGTTCAAAAAATTGAACATAATTGTTTTATAAATTAGTGGATCGGTTTATTACTTTAAACTGAACCAATTTAATTTAGTTAATTTATTTACTTAGGTCAAATTTTACATAATTACCTGTAATTACTTCTAAATGAACAAATTCGATTCAAGTTTTTTGAAATAAAACCAGTTTTTGGTTCAATTTTTTTGAACTGAAAACCAGTTTGATTTGGTTTTTTCAAACTGAAAACCAATTTGGTTCGGTTTTTTCAAACTGAAAACTGCTTCGGTTCAATTCTTGTTTTAAAAAATCAGTTCGAAAATAGTTCGGTTCTCAATTTTTATAAATCAGTTCAGTTCAAAAACAATTCGGTTTAATTTAGTTCTACAGTTTAGTTTAGTTTTTTATTTTTTTGAACACCCCTAGTATTAAGTAGACGGTTTGACCCATTTAAATATTGTGTGGGCAACTAGGGAGTGCGGGGGACAATAGCTCTCTATGGTATGGTTCAAATGTATTGTATTAATATCAACATTATTATTATACTAGTTATACTATGTAAACTCTAATTCATTCATCTAATACAAAAGGTATTATAATTGCTTTGTAGTCGAAGATGTAGGCATCATTTGGTTGAACTTCATTACTAAAAGTCTTGAATTTCTATTTGCAATTTCTCTCTTTATCATTTTAAGATTGTGTTGGTGTTAAAATAATTGATATCAGATAATGAGTAATTCTGGTGCAAAATTCAAGGTGCCAAAGTTTGACAAAGCAAGCCACTTCGCATTATGGAAAAGAAGGGTTAAGGATCTATTGACACAACAAGGTCTTCAAAAGGCATTGCATGAGGAGAAATTGGAAGACATGGAAAAAGTCGATTGGACGAAGATGAATGATAATGTTGCATAGATGGTTCATTTGTGTGAATCCTATGAGACGATGTACCATATCTTAGACCTAACAGCTAACATGTCCAAATGAGGTCTAGGAAATTGGAAAGTTAATACATGTGTAAAACTCTCACAAACAAATTGTTTGCAAAACAACGATTGTATAGGTTGAAAATGTAAGAAGGATCTTATTTATAACAACATGTCAATACCTTCAACGAAATAATCATTGATTTGGTGTGGCTTAAGGTGACGATTAATGATAAAGACAAGGCTATTATTCTATTGTGCTCGTAATCAAGTTCATTCAATCACCTAGTGACAACTCTTATATACGAGAATAACTCTATCAAGATGGGTGATATTATTGTTGCACTTCAGTCTCATTCTCAAAGGAGACAGAATGCAAAGGAAAGATTTTCAGGCGATGATTTTTATGTAAAAGTAAGTCAAGATCGTGGGAGGAACAAACATAAGACAAATTCCAAAAAGAAAAGGTCTAAGTCCAAGAACAGAAAAACAACAGAGTGTTTTAGTTGCAAACTGATAAGGCATTGGAGAAAGGACTTTCCAAACAAACAAGGTACATCAAGTTTGATGAACATGATTCAAATTGATGACTCTGGCGATGAAATATATATTCTTTGTGTTTTATCTAACAAGTGCACAAAAGCATGAATTCTTGACTCTGGTTATTCTAATAACATGACATCCAACAGAGAGTAGTTTATCACATTCAGGTCAAATAATTTTAGTTGTGTTTGTTTGGATGATGATAAAGTATGTGCTATTATTGGAATTAGACAAATTAAAATTGTCATGGACGAGCGTGACATGCAAATGTTGAATGATGTCAGATATATTATAGAATTGAGAAAGAATATGATCTCCCTGGGTACTTTACCAGAAAATGGTTTCTCATATAGGTTTAGTTGACATTGGGACATTATGAAGGTTATACATGGTGCATTGACAATGATAAGAGCAAAAAGGACTACATGTAACATCTAAAAATGTTGGGTTGTATGGTTGTAGGTTATGTTGCGTTAGTTGAGTTTGACAATGATGCAACAAAACTGTGCATGTGTCTGGGTCACCTTAGTGAGCGTGGGATGCCATAACTTCACAAGAGACATTTGCTGAAAGGTGTTCGCAATTGTAAGCTAGATTTGTGTATGTATTGTATACTTGGGAAACACTGTAGTATTCGTTTTAAATATAGGAAACACAAAACAAAGGGAGTCCTAGACTATGTGTAGTTCGATGTGTGGAAGCCTAACAAAGAACTCTATCGGTGGTTCCTGGTATTTTGTGATTTTTACAATTGATTTTTCATGCAAGGTTTGGGTATATTTTCTCAAACATAAATCTTAAATTTTAACCATGTTTTATAAGGTGTGAAAAGTAGAAGTAGAAAACCAAATGGGTAGAAAGATCAAGTATTAGCGAACATATAATGGGACATAGTAAACTAACGCAAATTTTCAAAAAATTTGTGCATAACATGGTATTCATATGCATTTTTCAGTTCAAAATACAACACAAGAGAATAGTGTGGCAAAAAGAATGAACATGTCTCTAATTGAAATGGCAACGTGTCTCTAGTTAAATTCTAGACTCACCACGGGCTTCATTGGAAGAGATAATTGCAAAGGAGGTATGAACAAGTAACCCCAATTATCTTGATAATTTAAGGATTTATGTATGTCCAACTTATGTGCATATACCTAGTAAAGATAGATCTAAACTTGATCCAAAGTCAAGAAATGTGTCTTCGTTGGTTACACAAAGGGTGTGAAAGGGTTCTAGTTTCAAATAAAATGGTGATCAATAGATATGTTGTGTTTTATGAGCAATTCATGTTAAAATAGTTAGTTGAAATAGATGTGTCTACATCAGACAAAAAAACTTCTGACAGTAAGGTGATTTAGGTTGATGTTGAGCCACTACCTATGACATGTTATCTTATAAATAGGTCACCACGAGCTTCATTGGAAGAGATAATTGCAAAGGAGGTATGAACAAGTAACCCCATTTATCTTGATAATTTAAGGATTTATGTCTATCCAACTTATGTGCATATACCTAGTAAAGATAGATCTAAACTTGATCCAAAGTCAAAGAAATGTATCTTCGTTGGTTACACAAAGGGTGTGAAAGGGTTCCAATTTCAACGAAAATGGTGATCAATAAATAAGTTGTGTTTGATGAGCAATTCATGTTAAAATAATTAGTTGAAACAGATGTGTCTACATCAGACAAAAATACTTCTGACAGTAAGGTGATTAAGGTTGATGTTGAGCCACTACCTATAAGCAATACTCGGGTAGTCCATAAACTACAAGTTGAACCAGGCTCTAATTCCAATGAAAATTTAAGTAGAGTACAAGATTACTCCCTTGTACGTGATCGAGAACTTCGTTAGATCAAGCCACTAAAAACATATGAGTTTGAAGACTTGGCAGCTTATGCACTTTTTATTAGTTCTAGAGATCCATCCACTTTTTGAGAGGCTATAGCAAGTCAGGAGAAAGATAAGTGGATGGGTGTTATGGTGGAAGAGATGGAATCCTTAGAAAAAAATAAGACTTAGGAGCCTGTTTCAACTTCCTAAGGAGAGAAGGGTTATCCGTTGCAAGTGGGTGTGTAAGAGAAAACCAACAATAAATAAAAAAATAAATAAAAAAAGGGAAAATGAAGTAGCAATATCAATCATAAGATAAAAGGGTTTGAATTATGTTCCCTTTTAAAATTTCGATCCATGTACTTAATTTAACTTAACATTAATCTTGGTTGAAACATAATGTTCAGAATATTCTCAATATGTTAGAAGTAGACAAGACATGTTAGTTCTAAGTGAAATATGATTAATGAATGCAAAAATAAATATAGATAAGGATAAAAAGATCATGCAAAGATGTATTTTGGTTCACCTGAGGTCGGATACATCTAGTCCTCAAATTCTATGAGATTTTCCACTAATGTGCTCAACACCAAAACATTTTGCCTTTACATTTTCTTTCTTGATCAGCTACTACTTTCACCTTTCAACTTTGGAAAGAACTTTTATAATCATCTTTCAGTCCATATATGATTTTTACAACACACTCAATTTATTTTAAAAAATAGACCTAAGCTACAAAATAATGTGTATGATGAAAATGTTTGGGATCTAGAAAACTTCTCAACACTTGTTTGAGATTGATTAACAACAAGAACTTAGTAAGATGATTCATAAATTTAGTGAGAGAGCTAAAGTTTTGCTTGAGTGAAGAGTTTTGTTACTTGAGTTTAAATGATAAAGTGTAGATTGATTGATTGATTTTGAAACTTTTGCATTTGTCTTCTCATTGATCTTCCTTTTGTAGATGAAAAGTGGTTTGGAAAACTCATATTAGATTGAATATAGTGTTTAGACACATTAGCTGGGTGTTAATTTTGTTTAAAGTATATTAAACACATTTTGTATTCTATCCATAATGTTCTTTGATAAACCTAGAACGTTATGGTTTTTTGAGTCTTAATGGAAACATGAATGAGTGTGAGAATGATCTGTCATATGTCAGTTCATATTGTTCCAAATCAAAAGCATGTAGAGCTTTCTGCATAATAGTATGTAAGTATAGTGCACTTGCGTCCTTATCCACAACTCATTAATTTGAAGATCAATCAAGAGACTATTTTCCTCATTTGGGTTTGTCAAGTGGATCTTTATCTATATAGGACATGATATGAGATGACAATAATGTTCTTGATTTCTTTCAAGGAAAACCACATTATTTTTGTATGAATATGTTTGATCACCTATTTTTAAATAAATCACTCAAAAAAACAAATTAAATAACAATATGTTCAGAATCATAATTAGTATTAATTAACTATTTGATTATTCTCAAAAACACTTAATTTGGGATTTTGCCTTAACAAAAAATTCAAGGCTCGTCTTGTTGCAAAGGGATATTCAGAACAGAAGATGATCAACTATGATGGGATTTTCTCATCAGACATACTTCCATTAGGGCAATGTTAGCCTTGGTATCCAGTCAAGACATGCATTTAGAGTAGATGGATGTGAATACAACATTTCTTCACGGTGATGAGCATTTTAATGAAGCAACCAAAATGTTTCAATGATATTGGACAAGATTGACTAGTTTGTAAATTGAAGAGGTATTTGTATGGTCTAAAGTAGTCTCCTAGACAACGGTACAAGCACTTTAATTCATACATGATTTATATTGACTACCAAAGGTGTTAGTAGGATTTTGCATTTATGTTAGGAGCGTTGACGATGGCTCATTTATTTTCATGTTAATGTATGTTGATGACATGCTGATTTCTGCAATCATTTCTATGATGTATATGAAATGAAACTCATGTTGGGATATGAGTTTGACATGAAAGACTTTGGGGTGCTGCTAAGAAGATTTTTAGCATGGAAATTCATAGGCATACGAGTGCTAAATAATTATGGCTCTTTCAGAAAAGCTATGTTGAAATTTTGTTAGATAAATTTGATATGAGCAGTTCAAAGGTTGTGAGTACTCCATTGACGAATAACTTTAAGTTGTCATTGGATCAATGTCCAAAGACATATGCAGAAGATGAGTATATGTCAAAGGTTATGTATGTCAGTGTTGTTAGTTGTTTAATGTATGTTATAGTTTGCACTAGACCATATTTGGCACAAGCTCTTAGTCAAGTTTATGTCCAGACTAGGTAAGCAACATTAGGAAGAAATCAAATGGATTTTCAGGTGCTTGAAGGATATATTAGGTCATGGTGTCATGTTTATTAGTGGACATGGTGATCCTTCAATTGTAGGATATGTTGATTCTAGTTATGTTGGTGATATGACTGATAAAATGTCTACAACAAGATATGACATTAGATCTATCCATAGTGGCTATGTCTATAATAGAAGTAGAGTTTAAGGTAGTAGTTTAAGCTGCGAAAAAGGCTTTATGGCTTACAAGATTAGTGAAGGAATGAGGTGCTGAGCAAGGTGGAGCTCGGTTGCAATGTGATAGTTAAAGTGTCATTTATTTGGCAAAGAATCAAGGTTATGATGTTAGGACCAAAAAATATTGATGTGAAGTTTCACAAGATCATAGAGTTACTTGCATCAATATAGATACTACTTGAGAAGGTTCATATTTCAAAAAATGTGGCTGACATGTTGACCAAGTCAATCACTAGTGACAACTTCAAGCATCGCATGGACTTGTTACGTGTTTCTTAGTGTTAAGGAGGAGTTTTACCCCCAGCTATCAGGATGTGAGCGCCAAGTTGTAAATCTTCATAGGGATTTGATATTTGCTAATGCAGAGATTGTTGAGTGTGGCTCATATATAGTATCAAGTGAGCAGTTTGGCTTAACTAATTGTTGTGTGGGCACCTAGGGGGTCCGGGGGGCAATAGATCCCTGAGGTATATTTTAGGGTTATTTTGTAATTTGAACATTATTATCACTATTTAAACATAACTTGTACTATATAAACTCTTATTAATTCATCTAATACAAAGGAACTACAATTGCTATGTAGTAAGAGATGTAAACATCTTTTGGCCGTACTTCATTATAAAACGTCTTGAGTTTCTATTTGTGATTTATCTCTTTAACACATACACACTTCTGTTAATCAAACACAACAAATGATGACATTCCAACTAAGTTGATACCTCAAAGCCAACACCTATATTTGTTGCACCCCAATAAATATATTAAATAAAAATAGAAAAATATGTTTGGGGGTTCGACCAAAACCCAAGGAAACTAAAGTGATTACCAAAAGTCGCATCTGCCTCTTTAAAAATCTTGGCTTAATTGCACTTTTGGTCCCCCTATTTTAGATGAATTGCGGAAGTAGTTTCCCCATTTTGTTTGTCCCCAGTTTTGGTCTCCCAAACAGAATTTGAGTCTAAATCATGATGAGTTGTCATTTTTTTAATGATGTGTCAAATAAATGGTGACGTGACACACGTCTATGTGGATTAAAGTCATTATTATATTATTTCAAATTAAAAAAAATACAATTTATAGTTTTAAAAAACTATTATTCTATCGTTCCAAATTTCATAAAAAAATTGTCAAAATTAAGTTAAAAAAGCAGCACAAAATCGTGAACCCTAAACAAAAGTAGCATGGACCCTAAAATGAAAATGAAAATCAGCCTCAGTTCAAAAATAAAAAATCAGCCATAATTCAACAAAAGCAGTTCTTGAACCCTAAAATCAAAATCGACCACTTCCCTTTTCATCATCATTCAATTTGATCTTCTTCTTCATTGGTGTTTATCGTCATTTGGGTTCTTCCTTTTCTTCTTCATCCTTTTCATATGTTGCATTTGTGTTCATCCTTTGTTCTTCTGTTGTTTCTTGTTCTTCATCTATTGCGTTTCTTCTTCCTTTGTTCCTTGTGTTTTTGGAACACTAATGAAAAGGATGAAGAACCGACATGAAGAAGAAAAACGAAGATGAAGAAGAAGATGACTGATTTTTGTTGCGTTGCTTATTTTTTATTTTTGAATTGGGGGTAATTTTGATTTTGAATTTAGGGTTCACAAATTGCTTCTGTTTAGGGTTCACGAACTACTTCGATTTTGATGCATTTTTTATTTTTGTTTTTAATTTTAGCTATTTTTTAAAATTTTGGAACAACATAATAATATTTTTTAAAAATATAAATTGTATTTTTTAATTTGGAATAATATAATAATGGCTTTTAATCCACATAGATGTCTGTCACATCATCATTTATTTGACACGTCATTAAAAAAATGACAAAAATTCATCACGATTTGGACTCAAATTTTGTTTGGGAACCAAAACTAGGAACAAACAAAATGGGGGAACTACTATCGTAATTCACCTAAAATAGGGGGGCCAAAAGGGCAATTAAGCCACAAATCTTACTTGTAAGACCCAAAAGGATAAAATCATGTTTAAAGAAAAAAGAGTGCAAAGCCAAAAATTCAAACACAAATTCAACCATCATCGGAACCTATAACAAGGAAGGTGTGTTGGTGAAAATGCTGCAACACTTTAATAATGAAGTTGTTAATGAAGATGATATCATAGAATTCTAAAGCGTGTTTTTTACACATGAATTTAGGTTCAATTCGCCCCAGCTAATTAGATACAAATAGGATGAATAACATTCCCCCCTTCTAGATACTTTGAAAAAAGTTGACGTGATTTGCACATCAAAAGTATCTTTCAAGAGTATGTAACAAAATAATGTTTCTTACACTTCACTCACGCATTAGAGAAGAACGTGATGACTTAGAATATAAAAAATGGATGAGACAAGGTTGATACAAATATGACAAAATCGTATACTTTCTACCCACAAAAAGAAAATTTATTGAGAAATAATGTCATTTGAGGAAGAGTCTATGCCATTCTAATTTCGAATAATTAAATAGACATAACATTCATATTTTCATAGATACATTACTACAGTCTGGTGGTTACATGCTTGCACCTATTCGCGCATAAACTGAGTTTGAATTCCATTTTTAAACTAGTAAAATATCGTTTAAAATTTATGATGTATTTACATAACACACCCTTCAAATTTAATATTTTGGAAATATCTCACAAGACCTATTATATTATGGATGAAATCAGCTCGAACCTCAAAGCGAATGAAATCCCATCAAACTATCCCAATAACATTTAGACCTAAAGAAGCTAATGTATCTACACATTTCTCTTCCCTATAAATACGAGAAACCAAAAATGCCATTGACTTTATCAGCTCCAAACAATTGATCCACCTATTTCTTAATTTCCAAGGAATTATACTTGAAGACTTGATAACCAATTTAAGTAACTAAGAGTGTCTTTCCAACCATAAGTTAAGCCAACCTTTATTATAAGTTATCTCAATGGTAGTCATATAACCTAACAACTCATGAAGAGCATAAGTATTTCCAATATTTATCGCAAAGCACCACAAGTATTGGTTGTAATATAGTCCCTAAAAGTTCCACGACAAGAGACTAGACCAGGACAATCCAGTGATGCACCATTCGTGTTGCACTTTACTCATCTAAATAAAGGAGGGTGCCATAATTTCAATTTAATTATAGGCGCCTTTGGTGGGTGAATTTTAACCTAAAACTTTTTTGCAATCAAGAATTCATCTATGGTAACATGAAAAGCTTTACTAGTGAAATTACAACTAAGAGAGACATTTGAAACTACCAAACAAGTTACTGCAGGCCAACTAGTAAATTTGTTGTTGAATTTTGTTGGTTTTGACACCAATGGATTGAATTGAACACATTGATGATTATTATTCGTACCACCAGCCCACATTGTGAATTCCAATTCCTACTGCAAACTTGTTAGACCGCCATAATTGATGATAGGTCTAAATTTCAAGACAGCATCAAAGAGTGACAACCTATTAGAGAAAGATTATCATATGTTGGAAGTTCGTTATACATATTTCTCCATGTCAAAGTATTAAATCGGTGTACCAATTTATAAAATTTATAAAACAGTTCGGTTCGGTTTTTGAATTGAAAATCAGTTTGGTTCTGATTTTGAACTGAAAATCAGTTCAGTTCGGTTTTTTCAAACTAAAAACTAATTCAGTTCAATTTTCAAACAGTTTTAGTTCATAATTAAACTTTGCCCACCCTTACTACTTATGGTCTTAATTAAGACCACTCATGTCAAATCATTTTGCTTATAAGTCACGAAAAGTTGAATTATCTTCTTGTGGTCATTGTGGCAATCCTTAACGGTTAAGTCTAATCCTCCAAGTAGCCCACACTTGGTAGATTAGAAAATTAGAATTAGATAAAGTTTTTAAGATGTCTTGACCATAAAATACCGTATTTTTTTATGTCTTGAACAATATTTTTTTTAGATATATTTTTCTACATTGGAAATTGTAATAGATTTTTTATAGGTCTTCCTTAGGATTCAATGAGATATAATTTCATCTTGCATTGTTTAAAATAAAAAAGAAAATTAATTTTTTTTCAAAATAAATAATAATAGAAGAATATTTGTATGACTGACATATATTTAAATTATTTCATTAAATACTAAAGTGCATCCTATTAAATACTTATTTCACATATATTTTATTAATTATTTAGAGTATTTCATTGACGCTAAAATACAAAATATTAAGCACTAAAGTAAAAGACATTAACAACTAAAACGAAATAGTTTAAATTGATTAATATTTATATTTTATGTGTTAACGAAATATATGTTAAATAAATAGATAATGATATAAACATGGATATGTGTTACAAAAATATCTCTTTACTATTACAAAATATTAAAATAAAAATTAACATTTGTACTGATATTTTATTTTTATTGTATAAATAAGTTGAATAGTAAGTACGAGGTTTGTATTTATTGTCAAATTTTGTCAAAATATATAATACTTTTTATACTTCAAATAAAATGCTTACTTACTTCATTTATGTAGGAATTCAGATTTTTTTAATGTTATTGCATTCGAAACATCTTAACCATTGATTAAAATTTGATGATTAAAATTTTATAATTAAATTTTTTTTAAAATTTAAATATGAAATAGAGATCATTCGATTTTAATTTAACGGTTTAGATTTACTGGAGGGCACTGCAGTCAAGGCTGCTGACCGCAGAGAAACTAGATCCATATCTATTACATATCATATAGTTACATTTATTATTTGCTGCTAAAGTAAACGTTTAACTCTAAAGCATTTAAAGAGTATACAAAACATTTCTAAAGCATTAATAAACTAATAATATTGTTTATTTCAATCAAAATTGTCCCCATAAATCAACATGCTATAACCAAGAAAAATGTAGTAGTAACATAGAATAGATTCATCGGTAAAAAGAAAAAACGAAAAAAAAAAAGAAAAATATTTTCTGCAGACATCGAGCTGCTTTCCACTATTTTAGCTGAATCGTGAAAATAGTCTTCCATTTTATTTCTCTAAAGTTTTGATTTTCAAGCAGAATTTTAGTCTAAAACTTCATGAATTTTTTTTTTTACATTTATTTAAGTCACATCATGCCTAAAGATTTTATTTTTAACAATTGTGTCTGAAATATATGATCATAAATGGTATAATATAGATCAAAATTCTTCTTAGAGGATTAAAATTGATGAAAAACAAAATGGAAAACTACTTTCGCAATTCAGCTAAAATAGAGAAATCAAATCTGCATTTAAACCAAAAAATTATTTAAGAGAATGTAATCTCCTGATTGTGCAGTAGATATTTGTTAACTATTCTAAAATATAATAATAAAATGTAATTAGATTTATGAGTAAAAATTCTTTATTAATGTATTTTAACATATCAGAAAAGTTAGCAAAAATCACATGTAAAAGAAAGTTGAAATAAGGATAAATTTTAGGGAAAAAAATAATAAATAATTTTCGAATATAGTGTCTCTAACCTCAAAAAGAGGAGTTTTTTTTACTAGAAAATATTTTAATTTTTTATATATTCAAAATTTCATCAATTTCAAATTTTTTATTTATATTTTAAAAATGTAGAAAAAATTGATTCTAATTAAATATAAAAATATAAAATATTCTGAGTTCCACGCTGAAAAGTGGAAGCAAAAACTACGCAAGAATTTTACCTACCTTAATTTTGTCATCCTAGCATATTTCAACTCTACCCTCAATGTTTTTGCCCTCAATATTTATTTATTTGGAGAATAAATTAACATTTTATTGTTAAATATTACAGTATAGTAATCATAATAAATACAAGTTAGAATAATGAGTGTCAATAATATACACTTTAAGAGACTTTTTTTTCAACACACTTTATGTCATCATTAAAATTTACATGCAATGGTTATGTGCTAACAATGAAAAATATTTAAACTATCAATCCGATGTAAACCAATAATTTTATTATGTATACATGTTTATAACTGTTTTTCTTTTAAATTAATTTTTTCTTAAACATCAATGTAAAATTAATTTACACTAATGATGTATACCTCTCTTTTCCTCGTATACATATCAATAAAAACTTTAAATGACTTATCTTTAGGATTGAGTTGATAGAACAAGTGTCAGCGGTGAACTACCATCATAGACGTCTAAAGTCTTAAAATTTAGATTAACCTTACACTATAATATTTTTGCTCTACTGCAACACATAAAAACCGTTGCTTAACGTGAAAAAATCGTTGCCGTAATTTACGAGAACAGTTTTCTGATCGTGGGGAACCAAGACGTTGTCTTAGCCTAACGCAACGGTTTTTTTTGAAACAACAACACTTTTTAAAAACCGTACTGGTAGCTACTTCTAACAGAACGGTTTTTCAAATTGACAACATTAACGGTTTTATGATGTTGTCAAATTAAAACCGTTTTTGTAGGTTCTTTTTTCAATTAAGTTATGAAAACGCTTTAAAACCGTTGCAGAAAGCAACCTTTTTTATAAATAAAAAAAACTTAAATTATTGTATTTTAGAAAAATTAGTAAAACATTATTATTGTAAAAATATAATATGTCTATGTTAACAATGTGTCAAGCAAACAAACAAAATAGGTGAGGCGTTGTAACTATTGATCATTCATACAAAAATATATATTCTAGAGATAAAGAGACAATCAAAATAACAAAAATAAAATTCCTTAACTATAAGAAAAATACACAGAAAATTCAAGTACACAACAAGAAAACACCAATTTTGTGAGAGCCAAAATCCTTCACAAAGGGAAAAAAACAGCCACAAAGGTGGCTTTTGTGAGGGCTATTGGCAGCCACAAAGGAGCTGAAACACGTTGGCATTTGTGAGGACTTTTGCAACCACAAAATACAGGCATTTGTGAGGAATTTTGCAGCCACAAAAGTCTACCTTTGTGAGGGCATAGGCCGCCACAAAGGAAAGCTGAATTTGCCTGCAGCTTTTGTGAGGGCATAGGCCACTACAAAGGAATGCTGACTGGGCATTTGTGAGGGTTTTTGGCCGCCACAAAGGATTGCTGACTTGGCATTTGTGAGGGCTTTTGGCCGCCACAAATGCCAACGTCATTAATAAATTAATTTTTAATTCCAAATTAATAGTTTATTACATTATTATATATAATAAATTAATATAATTATAATATTAAAATTTAAATTATAATTAAATTAAATTCGAAATATAATTTAATTATAAATTAAATTTAATATATATATATATATAAATAAAACTAATGTTAATATAATTAAAAACAAAGATTAATTAATTAAATTAAAGATTAATTTAAATAATAAAATATTAATAGTAAAATATTTAAATTATTAATACTAAAATATTTAAATAATTCAATTAATAATTATAATTATAATTATAATTAAACATTAACTTAAATTAATGTAAAATATAAACAAATTATAATTTAAAATAAAGTTAAATCAAAATTTAAATAAAATTAAAATT
>JBBPBS010000629.1:3689975-3719883 GCA_037974835.1 Cicer judaicum | reverse complement strand
TAAATAAAATTAAATATTAAATTTAAATTTAAATATTAAAATTAAAATTAATAATTATAATTATAATTAAATATTAATTTAAATTAATGTAAATTATAAATAAATTATGATTAAAATTAAATTAAAATTTAAATAAAATTAAAATAAAATATTAAATATTAAAATTAAAATAAATATTATATATAAAAACATAATATTAATAAAAATTAAAGCTAGCTATAGCAATTATGACAAAATCAAATAAAACATGCATTCCAAAATTAACAATTAATGTCTTACAAATCCAAAATTAACAAATAATGTCTTACAAAGTGGAAATTAATTAAGCACACAATAATGTCATACAACCCAAAATAATTTTTTCAAATTCTTCAAAACACATCAATCCTCATAATAATTCGTCTGATCAGCTCCACTCCCACCATCATTATTTCCTGCATTCATACCCGACGAAAGAAGTCTCTCAAAAGTATTATGCATTTGTGTTGGAGGAGACATCATGCTTTGAAATTGAATTTCATCTTCAATGGCACCACCAGTAGTCGAAGGAGGAGCCCTAGCTGGCTGAGGTTGATTTAAATTTGGTCTGATCAACCCAGCTGTTGGCATAGTTGGTCGGTATGCAGTTTGATGATCTGGGACATGTTGATGTGAAGATGATGGAGCATACTGATAATTATGAAAATATTGTTGTTGCTGAAACATTGGCTGCTACTGTTGCTGGAAGGCAGAGTTTGAAGGATCCTGGTGTTGTTGGAAATTTGGAGGCGGTTGCTGCTGCTGGGAGTATTGAGAGTAATTTTGTTGCTGCTGGAAAATTGGTTGTTGATGCAAGTATTGAGGCCGAGGCGGGAACTGCTGATGAAACACAGAGGAAATGAAAATTGTTGTTGTTGAAATTGCTGTTGCTACTGAAACTGCTACTGCTGCTCTTGAAACCTCTGTTTCCATTCCTCATTCAATTTATCAATTGCGGCTTGTATCAGCTGTTGTGTCCTTTCTTCTTGCTCACTTGCCCATTGCTCCTTTAACTGATCAAGATTATCTATCAGCGTCGGACGATGAGATCGATCCGTACTAGCATAAGAAGAAGTCGACGTCTCAGTCTGAATATAGCCGGTTGGACCTTTCACAAAAGTTGATGATAAAGTACCAGCTCCCAGGACACGCCCTTTGTACTTGCCACCACTGATGTTCATAAAATTTGCAGTCTCGTATTGTTTCCGCTGCTCTGGAGTAGCTCTCATAGTAGGAGGAAAAGTAGCTTGATGATCATCCCATTCTTTCATGACTTGTTCAAGTTGTTCCTATATTAGAAATCAAAAAATTAAAATAGTTAATAATTTAAAGGTGTAAATATATATATAATAATCAATATATAATAATTACCTTAATCGTTTTTGATAACGAATCAGTATACTCATTTGTTTGAGGATTAACATGAAGATAGTGATGTATCTCAGTCTGAGTGACCTCCCTTCCAAGTTGCTTTTCCTAAAATATATATTTAATTAATGTCAAGTTTTATAAGTTGGTGAAATGTGATGATTAATTGAATAAAAATTAATAGATATATATTATAAATAATAATTAATTACCATATAGTATTTAATTTCTCCAGTAGACATGGAACCTCCCTTATGTGTACTGGTACCTCTCTCAGATGCTCTATTAATCTTTGCTTTTTCTCTCTTCTGTTTGTAAGCATCTGTGTTCCACTTCCTCCACAAAGCAGTCCAAACATTTTCACCAATCCAATTAGGCCGTTTATCCTCGCCCTTATTACGTGCGTAAGACAACATAGATGAGAGACGCTTCGAAAAGCGATGGTCAAATGAAGCCAAAATTGCGGCATCATGCTCTCTTTTCCAAGTACATTTAGTTTATAAATATTAAAATATAATTCAATTAAGCAATCAAATGTATATATAATTAATTAGTACTTAAATAAATTAATATAATCACTTACTTTGAAACAATGTAGAAACTGATCAACTTCCCTAAATTGCGGTGTCTTATCCTCTTTAATCTCACCCCAAGACAACCATGGTTTTTTGTATTTCTCTTGTATGACTTCAGCAATTGCCTTTGCAGATGGTTTAAAAGGAAGATATCTTCAAAATTTACATGCAAATTAAATATAAAAATTAATTAATAAAATAGTGTAACATGATATGCAATAATAAAATATTTAACAATCATAGTTTACATACCCATCTCTTTCTGGAATTATGACAATGCGGTTGTAGCAATCAACACATCCGAGTTCCATTATTTCGTCTAACGTATAAGGCTCTACTGGGACCTCTGGGTATAGAGGAATATCTCCACCACTAGTACCAATGGTCGGCATCGGCATATGAGATGGGTCATTAACAACACGTGGTCTAGCAACTTTTTTCTTACCACGTGATGTTTTGGATATTCCTTGTATTGCCACCGTTCCTGGTCCTCCTGATCCATCTGAACCTCCTGATCCTCCTACTCCCACTGAAGCCATGTCTATATATATACATCCATATCCATACATATATATATATATATAATATAATATATGTGTGTATGTACAATTAACATAAGATTAATTATATGTAAACGATAATGAAATAAAGAAATATACACAAATAAATAAATTTTATACATAATGATATACATATATAAATAATTATATATCCATACATATATATATATATATAATGCCTAATTAATTAATTGTCTTCGTCTTGGTCATCTTCATCATCAGTATATTCATTTGATGAGTGATTTAAGTCAATATTGCCTTCATCGTTCTCTAATTCATCTATTTCTTGTTCATCAACTTCTTCTCCAATGTGTGACTCATGACAAAGTTGACTAATAGTCTCATCTCCAATCACATGATCCAAATTTGACATTTCATCCATTTGAAATGCAACTTCTTCATTTTGACCTGCTTCAACTTCTTCTATTCCACTCGTTGGTCTTGTTTTGATTGCAGCACACCAACCTTGTTTGCTTCTGACGGTTGATGGATAACGAACATAATACACTTGTCTTACATTATGGGCCATAGCAAATGGATCAAACCGTGGGTATCTTTTGCTCATTCGAATGTCTACAGTATTGGATATCAAATTGATTTTAGTTCCTCTGCTAGATGGATCAAACCACTTACAGTAAAACAACACCACTTTTTTCGCATAATCTAGGAACGTGTAGTCAATTTCATAAATATGCTCAATTATGCCATAAAAATCTTTTACTACACCACTATCAGAGACACTTTTCATACAAACTCCACTGTTAATTGTTTCTTTTCCTTCAGTCCAAGATTCAGTGTGAAATTTGTATCCATTGATGTAATAGGTGTGTCATTCTTTGAAACTTCTACTCGGGCCCATAGATAAGTGCCTTAAGTGGATGTTGATAGGAGTTTGTTCTTCTAGATGCACTTGTTGTTGAAACCATAATGGGAAATTTGAATGTATATCATCAGATGATTGTCCCGTATTTAAAAATGCCCTGATCGATGACCATATATATGGTGAATATCAATTTTATCATATAATCAAATATAATTATTTAATAAGATCGGAGAGGAATTTGAAACGTACTCAATGTATGGTTTAACTTCAATGTAGTTAATCAAAACGTGAACATGTGCCGCATTAAATACTTTGTCGCTTGGCCAGAAAATCGGAAAATCCCTACCAGCATGATGACCAGATAAGCAAAAAACTGATAACGCATGTGGATGACGTATAACACTATCAGTAGCGTTTCTTCCGTTCACTGGTGACAATGTTTCATTGTTGAAATAATGAGAACAAAAGTGTGTTGTCTCACGGTGTAGGTAAGATGAACAAATTGAGCCCTCAACTCTAGCTTTGTTTTTCATCGACCGTTTTGAATAACCCATGAACCTAGAATATACAAAGAGATGTACAATAAGCTCCATGTATATATATATATATATAAGTTGAAGTATATTGAAATTAAAGAGATGTATCTATATATATATATATATCACCTTTCAAATGGATACATCCATCTATACTGAACTGGTCCACCAAGCCTAGCTTCACTTGCAAGATGCACTGAGAGATGCTCCATCGAATCAAAAAACCCAAGAGGAAATACTTTCTCCAACTTACATAGAATGATCGGAATGTCATTTTCCATCTTGATCAGATCTTTATCAATTAGTGTTAAAGAACACAAATTCTTGAAATATTGACTCACTTCAATAAGTGGGTTCAATACATGTGTCGGTAAAGCACTAAAGGCAATAGGAAGTAAACACTCTAAAAATATATGACAATCATGACTTTTCACCCCTTACATCCTCCCATTTTCCACATCAGCACATCTTGTCAAATTAGAACAATAACCGTCAGGCGTCTTCAGCTCTTTGATCCAATGATAAACAGATTTGGCTTCATCAATAGATAAAGTGTAATTCGCACGAGGTTTAAGGGTCTTGCCGTTTTGTTCCACCAACAACAAATCTGGTCGTCTGCAATATATACCTATGTCTTTTCT
This sequence comes from Cicer judaicum, assembly GCA_037974835.1. Classification (NCBI taxonomy): domain Eukaryota; kingdom Viridiplantae; phylum Streptophyta; class Magnoliopsida; order Fabales; family Fabaceae; genus Cicer; species Cicer judaicum. Next base: position 3,715,362 of record JBBPBS010000629.1, on the reverse strand, counting down.
TGCTTTGTCATTATCTTTTGTTTTCCCTTTCACATTCATCACAGTATTAAAGATGTTGTCAAAGAAATTTTTCTCAATATGCATAACATCGAGATTATGTCTCAAAAGATTATCTTTCCAATACGGTAGATCCCAAAAAATACATCTTTTTGTCCAATTGTGCCATTGTCTGTAACCTTGTGGTTTACAAGCCACACCATTAACAACATGTACCTTTGGCATATCTTTTACTTTATTCCAAACTTGTTCTGATGTCAATTTCATCGGGGGTCCTAGACTTTCTGCATAGCCCTTCATAAATGCAGCTTTGTTCCTTCTAAATGCATGATCAGCAGGTAAAAACCTACGATACGAGTCAAACCACGATGCCTTCCCACCAAATTTTAAAGTAAATGCTTTCTTATCTTCCATACAAATAGGACAAGCTAGTTTACCATGGGTGCCCCATCCTAACAACGTCCCATAAGCGGAGAAATCATTAATGGTCCACATCAATGCAGCTCTCATCATAAAATTTTCTCTCCGAGCAATATCGTATGTCAAGACACCATTCCACAACCTCTTCAAATCGTCAATCAAAGGTTGTAAATAAATATCAATACCAGTTGTAGGATTAGAAGGACCTGGTATCACAGCAGCTAAGAACATATAAGGTTTAGACATACACATATCAGGAGGAAGATTGTAAGGAGTAACAATAACCGGCCAACAAGAATAAGGAGTAGACGATGCTTATATGTAAGGCGTAAATCCATATGAGGATAATCCAAGTCTTACATTGCGTGGATCTGACGCAAAATCAGGATGTATTTGATCAAAGTGTTTCCATGCCTGACCATCAGACGAATGTCGCAACTCGCCTGAATTTCTTCTATTCTCATAATGCCACGTCATCTTTCCTGCAGTTTGTATTGATGCAAACAATCTTTGCAATCTTGATACAATAGGGAGGTAAAACATTGCTTTCCTTGGAATTGATTTTCCCCTACTTACCCTTGACACAACAATCAATCCTCTTGACACCTAATCCTAACTTTGACACTAACCGTTTCGCATCGTAATAACTTTGCGGCAAACCATCTCTAACAGGTGTTGTGTCTAGCATCATTTTAGTCATCAAATCCAAAGCTAAATCAAGAACATGAAATTGAGACTTTAGACCTAACAGTCTAATACACATTGATAACTTTGAGTTTGAAGAACCTTCAAACAATGGTTTATTTGTCTTTCAAAAGACCATAAAATTTTTGAGCTTCTTCATTGGGAAGTCCATCGGTATCATCATATTGATCTTCATTGAATGACAAATTAACCCCAACAGCATCCGAGATCATATCATTCATCGCCTCAAAGTGTTGATAGTTATAATAATTTATACCTAACATGTTAGTACTACTTGAAGGACCTATGTTATAATTCTCCAAATATGTACTAGTATTAGGCGCGACCGGAGACTCTTCTCCATGATTAGTCCAAATCTAGTAGTTAGGCATAAATCCGTCTGTATACAAATGCACTCTTATTTCATCTTCACTTTTAAACCGTCTACATCGACATAAACAACATGGACATCTCATCCCCCCTTCATCCTGGACAATTTTTGGCACTCTCGCAAAATTGAGAAACTCTTCGACCTTGTTAGCAAAACGTTGTTTAAGACCCTTTCTTCCGGGAAAATTTCTATCGTACATCCAACTACGGTCTAAATCCATAGTTGCTTTATATATATATATATATATATATATATATATATATATATCGATGTTTTATATATTAATTGCTTTATTTTTCAAAAGCATTAATATATATTTTGACATATTTATATGTCAATTAGGGGAGCCATGCATTTGCACACAATATAATATATTATTATCAATACAATAATAAAATATATATCAATACTATCAAAAACTATCAATACTAACAAAAAAAATAATAATTAAATAAATATTATATATATATATATATATATTAATTTGTAAACAATATAATACATTATAAATAATATAACAAAATATCAATACTTATAACAAAAAATAATAATTAATATGATAAATTTTAATAATATTTTTTTTAAAATCAATAAATTTGATATATATGTCAATTAGGGGATTATATATTAATTAATTTGCAAACAATATAATAAATTATTAATCAAGACTATATCATTATACAAATATATATGTCAATTATGATGTTTTTTTAAAAATCAAGACTAATAATCAAGACTTATTTTTAACAAAAAATATTAATATCATCCATTATTTTAATAATGTTTTTTAAAATAATAATTATATTAAAACCAATATATTTTAACTGTGGTTTGAAACTTTAACTTATCATATATTAATACGTAAACAACATCATTCCTATTTTTTTAAAAATAAATTTATAAAACTGATCTAAATATATATTACTAATCTATATTTTAAAATTAATATATATATATATATTTATTTATTAATCTAAATTTAAAATATATAAAATACTAACTTGATGCCGAGTAGCGTCTGACTTCAAGCTTTCACTCACGTACGATGCTTGCAAGTCTTCGAAACAATTAACAACCACTATAAAAATAAAAATCAATAACATTAATTAGTTATATCAAATTAAAAAATAAAATTATAAAATTACATATACAATATAATTTATACATACCAAATTTAAATGAAGAGTAATTTTTTGTAGAGAGAAGGAGGAGAGAATAGTGAGAATGAGGTTTTAGAGAGAAGTTGAATGTGAAAAAATGAGGTAGGAGGGTGAGAAATATATATAGGATTGGCCTTGGGCATTTGTGACGGCCAAAGCAGCCACAATGCCAACGGATCTAAGGACTTTGTGGCGGCCAGAAACCACAACGGACATATTGCCATTTGTGGCGGCCTTTGCCGCCAGAAACTATAACGGCTAGTCAATTTGTGACGGCCTAAGCGGCCATAAACGCCAGCTGGAATGGAGCATCCTTTGTGGCGGCCTTTGCAGCCACAACGCCACGTGCCCTTTTGCTTTGTGGCGGCCTATGTCGCCACAAACGCCCAAGTCTCAAAAAAAAATTTGTGACGGATTTGGCCCTCACAAAAGGCATCCTTTGTGGCTGTAAAAGCCCTCACAAAATCCAGAAATATTTAACTGAATTTTGTGGCTGTCTAAGCCCTCACAAAATCACAATGTTGTGATTTTGTGAGGGCTTAGGCAGCCACAAAATCCAGTTAAAAAATAAAAAATTTGTGAGGGCTTTTTCAGCCACAAAAGATGACCAATTTCAATTTTAACCTTTGTGAGGGCTTTTTCGGTCACAAATTTGTGAGGGTTTTATTCGGCCACAAAATATTTATAAAGTTGGCCACAAAGGGAGTGTTTTCTTGTAGTGGTATCAACATCTATCTCTTCATCTTGTGCTTCAAAATATTGAAATTCATCATTGGTATCACCGTTATTCATCTACAAAATAAAAAGGCTTAATTGCAGTTTTGGTCCCCCTATTTTAGCTGAATCGCAAAAGTAGTCCCCCCGTTTTGTTTCTCTTCAATTTTGGTCCCCCAAACAGAATTTTGCTCCAAAACTTGATGAAATTTTATGTTTGTTGCATTTATATAAGTCACATCATGCCTCAAGATCTCATTTGCAACAATTGTACTTGAAATCTATGATCATAAATGGTGTAGTACGATTTTAAGAAATGAAATTTCATCAAATTTTGGACCAGAATTCTATTTTGGGGACCAAAACTAGGAAGAAACAAAATGGGGGGACTACTTTCGCGATTCAGCTATAATAGAGGGACTAAAACTGTAATTAAACCAAATAAAAATAATACATTCAATAAGTAAAATCAAGAGTAAATGAAAAAATATTAAAGTCTATAAATGTGATTGTAAAGTCAAACCAAGACACATGTATGTGAGAGCACATGGATATTAATATTAGTATGGTGTTCGATAACAATATTATATCATCATGCATGAACATAAACAAACAACAATATACAAACTGTAGTTCAAGGAGGGTGTATATTATTATATCATCATGAACAAAATTGTAGTTCGAGGAGGTTACATAATATACCTTTCAAATCACGTTCCAAGCAAAGCACATTAATTGATCAATAATTGATTTCAATATGATGAGAGAGTTTGTGAGAGAGAAGAAAGGATTTGTTGAACATTGTTGTAGACATACTCAAACAAGCACAATAGAAAGTAACACAAAGTCCTAAAAACAGCAGTCTAATTAATTGTAACAAGCACAATAGGAAGTGTCAAAAGGCATTCATTATAAGCAAATAAACAACACTCCAAATTAATTGTAACAAGTTGTCCAAATAAAGTAGCAAGCAGACCTAAAAACAACAGTCCAAATTAATTGCTAGCCATTCACAATCAGAACAAGTAATCTTTTCCTACAAATTTATTTATTAATTTTGAAAAAGAAGTAAAGTAAAATTGTTGGAGATCTTGAGTAAAATTATAGTATTTAAATGAAACACCTTCATTCGTGTTCATGCCTTGATGCATAACTAAACAGTCCATGATGTTGCAAGTCTTTTCTTTAACTTCTACTTTGATAGTCTCTAAAACTCTTAATCAACTTCACGAGTCTTATCACTTGTAGCTTGATTAACTGGATAGTCAGACATATCACATTGATACGATTAAAGGAATGTAGGAATGTGATATGCCCTTTTGATAACACAATTTGATTTAGAAGGATAAGAGAAAAGGTGGAAGCACTGGTGTGAACTACCAAATTGATAGTTGAATTTATTTATTGGTTTACATAGATTAAAATATGAATTACCAAATTCAGATATGATTTAAATTATTTTATCTACTCTTTTTTCTCTTTTCTATTTCTCCCCCAAATTGTTTCAAATTGGTTAGTATTTTTCAAACCAATTTTTCCTTTATATCCAATCTCTGTATCTTTTTTTGACTATCATCTCTTCACTTAAAATTTGGTACCTTGTTCAAATACAGGCTTTAATAAGAAACAAAAAATAGAAGGAAAATAACAAAGAAAACGTAACATAGGGTGTGGAAGTCTAAACACTACTAGTAATAATTTCTCATGAATCTCAAGTCTATACACTAATACTTAGGACATTTTACAAACACTTCATATGCACATTAAGGATACTAATGCTCTAACTATGATAGTTCTTCTCACTAATTAACATAGTGCAGAGATATTAAAATAAACAATCAACATCTCAAGTTATATGAACAATCAATGCAAATAACCATTTCAAGATTATTATAGAGTTACTTTTAGAGTAATGCAAAAGTAGAGGTTATAACAGAGCAAATATGAAAATACATACCAAAATCACCAAGTCACAAAGAGGTAGAAGTCTCACAAGATTCAAAAACCCTAATCGATGCAAAGGTTGAGCATGCAGAAATCGTAATCGATTCAGAAACTTCCTTTGTATTTTCCTCTTTTTCATTCAGAAAGAAGGTCGAGCAGTAGAGAAGAGAGAGTTCTTGAGAGAATGAATAGAGGGTTATGCAAATTGATTGTTTTGTGAGAGAGAAATGGGAATTTGATGAGAGAGTTTGTCGGAGAGAAGAAAGGATTTGTTGAGAAGAGATTTTGCCCTAAGAAAAAAGTTTGCTTACAATAGGGTTTGCAAGAGAGAATAGTGTTATTGCTGGATAATTGATATGAAGTAGGCATGGGTAATGAAATATTTGGAAAATTTAGATTTTTTTTTTTTTTTAAAAATTTTAAAAAGGGTTTTATAGAACGGTTTGAATATAAACTAAATAAGTATAATTATTAAATGTTGAGTAAATATATCAGTGAATAACGAGAACCGTTTTGAACTGTTGCGGTAGAAATTATATAATTTATTGTCCAACTACAATGAAATATAAGAATCGTTCTCTATTTGACTCTACGAGAACGGTTTTTTTGCTATCAAGAAATGAGGCGTTGACGTAGGACCAAAATGTTGTAGTGGTACAATGGAATACCAATTAAATAGTTAAACGAAACAGGTAAGAGACATCTCATTTGACTTGACATTATAGTTCAACCCATCATAGTCCATTCAACATAGTACCACAACATCAATTAATAATAGTTCATAATAATTGATTATTGTCAATCAATAATTGATTAATTAATAATTAATAATTAATAATTAATCTATCAATCTTCCACTTGAATGACAATAATCAATTAATAAAAAAATATAATTTCAATAGTAGAATTTCAATTATAGTTAAAACATTTGTAATCTAAGAGAAAGAAAATTTAATGATGCAAAAATTGAATCCGACAAAGAAAACAAATCATTCTTGTCAAAGATTTACATTTTAAATGATGATTTTAGAATGACCCAAACATTATAAAATGCTATAATAACTATTCTAATATATTAATTATCAACTAATCCATTATTTTGTTATATATGTTGGTATTTTTATTGTAAAAGTAGCATAGTCTAATTGTAAATATCACATTAGCGTTAATTAAGTTCATTTGTTATATCGCATAGTCTACTTAAACAAATTAATTATTGTACTCTTATATATTATTATTGAAATAAATTCAAATATATTTTCTAACTGGTACAAGAGCTTCCTGTTTTGGGATCTTACTTATGCGTAAACCCTAGCCAATGGATTAGCTGTTTCATTTTTGTTCTTTTCGTCTTTATTGTAGATTTTTTTTATGGCTAGTGTACAATCTTAATTAAAAGTGTATAAATCATATTTGGCTATATGTTTTTATTTCTCGAGACACAAAAAATGTGGACTTATAGCCTATGCTATTATTTTTCAAAATTATCATTTCCAATCGATGATTTTAATTTAATATCATCACTGCTAAACAAAAGCAAATTTCAACGAAAGGAAAATAAAGCAATAATAAAACTAAAAAAATACATAGTACTCTCAATTTAAATTCAAGTAATATTTTTATTTTTGATATTTCCCACAAGAACCAACTCCAACCCAAAAAATTGTGAATTTAATTAAGTTAAATCGAATAACTTAAAATTTTCAAATAACCTTATCTTAATTCATTAGTTTATAGAGGATAATACTTCAACGCTAATTTTTCATTCTAATTGTACTTTTCAAGTTATTGCAATGTGGAAAAAGATTTGGGCGAAGCAGTATCTTTTTTTTCCATTCTAGTTAATCGAATATCATCTCGTGCTATTTCATAAATTTGGTCTTGTTTAGTTTATGATCTCACTTATCCCTTTTTTCCAGTTATGCAAAGTCTAAATATCATATTGCTTTTGTCCATGTTCATAAAGAACATTGAACTAAATTGGATTGTCGTGCAATTATATTTTTGTGGTTTATCCTTAGAACAAAAAAGGGTATAAATGTTATTATCCTCCCAATCACATGTATTTTCTTTCTAAAGATGTTGCATTCACAAGAAGGAGTCTTACTTCACTTGTCCTTAGCATCAGGGGTAGAACATGAATGGCACCAACTCTGAGTTAGAGTTCCTGATCCTTGGTTCTAGATTCCCTAAACCACCTACTTCAGTTCCTATCTTACCCCAACTTTTAAATATGAGTTGCCTATTGTGGAAATGCCTTCTCTTAGCCCTGCTTTCTAAATCTTAATTGTATATTGAATTAACACCTTATACACCAAATCTAGTGGATTAGAGAAGAAGTAAACTCAACCTTCTCCAAAAACAACTTCAATTACATGAACGGGTGATTAGGGATGGGAATAGTTGGGTCGAGTAAGGCTTTGTTAAGCGTGAGCCTTGTCAAAAAATTCAAGGCGTAAGCTTTACATGTAGTCTATCATAGACTTACTTTTTAGGTCCGAGTCTAACATTGATAGAAGTCTGGTATAATCTATTAACGTACTTAAAAGTCTATTTCATTTGAACATTTATAAATAAGTAATCAAATATTTCTATAAATAGACTAACGAGTTAACATGTCAATAAAATTAAGTTCTATTTTGATTATTAACATTACATTTTGAAGAATAATATGACTTTATATACATTCTACTTAAATTATATTTTATAATAATATATTTAAATATGTCAAAAACTAAATAAAGTTAATATACATAAATTAAGTTGAATATATATAACAAAAATGTCAATTTAATAGACCTAAAAAACTTATTATGTAGCCTGTAATATAACCTTTTTAACTAAATAGACTTGACGTAGGTTAGACCGTAGACCTTTGTTGGTCCTGACTTATTTTCATCCCTCCAGGTGATAAGTACTAAAAGTGATTCTTCTATTGAGGATCCTCATATTTCTAATAGTTATGATGTTGATTTAGTGATAAGTGGTTAAAATGATTCCTCTATCGGTGAATTTCATATTTTTAATATTTGTTATGTTGATCCGAATGATTTACCTATTTCGTTGGGATAAGATAAAAGATCTTCTGCCTCCAAATACAGAGAACTTGCTGCTATACTTCTTGCATCCTTATGTCAGTAAGTTGATAGTATTGGCTAGATTAACATGAGTTCGCTAAGTATCGAAAATAAAAAATTTATATTTCTAATTATGAGTTTATTTTATTTACGGATTTTCGATTCATTTAAGATAAGTGTTCTTTTATGATCTTTGTTTACTTGTTGCCTTCCTTGTTCTTAGTTAACACAAATTTATGTTATCTTTCTCTGTTCATATTTTCTTTTGGTACCATCTATCTAGCTCCTGTTAGGCAAGCATTGCACTATAAATGGAGGATTCTAACATATGACCTAATTTTTTCTCCTTTTTAGTTTGTTTAGTGTTGCACAGAACAAACTACGGAATAGGCACAAGGCAAAATCTATGGTGATATTGAATCTATCAAAAATATCAAGAAGGCACAAGGAAAAATAGCTTACAATTTGGTTTAGATCCCACGAAATGTGAAAAACTAAAGACCGGAAATTGACATTTTCCGATATATATATATATATATATATAACATATCAAATAAGATTGCTATTATAATCAGAAAATGAGATGAATAATTGTTCAAATCATAAATTGTTAAAATTAAAACAAAAATCAAGTGATATTTATAAGTGTTTTATGTATAGTTATAAGAATTAAGTTTAGTTCTATCATCCTCTCATATTAAAACTGTTATATAATATTATTATCTATTAGTATGGAGGGTATTTTACATATTTCTTTTTTTCTATTGTTATCAAAAACTAAGATTTCAAATATATTATAGAACTTCTTGTTCATTTCCAAATTACATATAGCATCTAATTAATTATACAAACTATAGCTACAAAATCAGAACAATTAAAATTGAGAGAATAATCACTTTTTTTTTACATTGCATATATAATTGTCAGTTCCTCACAACAGAACAAATTTTCGTTAGAATATAGCTTAGGCAAGTCTCACAAATTTGCAACTCTAATAGAATCATAAATATTGCATAAAAATATAATCTAAAGCCATAAAGCACCAGCTTGTTTGAGAAGTGGAACAAGAGAACCATTGACATGAAAAGCCAAGACTGTATCCATAGAACCAACAAATTTGCCACCAATGAAAACAACAGGAAGTGTAGTTGAGTTAGTAGCAAGTAACCTCATCAATGTTTTTTCCATTTGATTCCCTTTAGAATCTTGATCAAGTTCATGAACCATTGTGTTCACTCCCATTCCACAAAATAGACTCTTCATTGCATGACACATACAACAGCTACTACTGCTGAATATCACAACTGCACTTTCTGATACTATTCTCATCACTCTCTCCATTTCATCTTCTTCTTCCATTCTTCTTCTTCTTACTCCCATCATGTAGTAATTCCATGGATCCACTTGATAATGCATCACACTCTCTTGATTCATTATAGTGTGTTGTAATAGAAGAACAGAACAGAGTAAGCAAAAGGGTATAAGAAAAATGAAAACTTTTGTGTGTGTTTGTGATGGAAAGTAAAGAAATGAAAAGGGTGGTTTTTATAAGGAGTTGGAAGGGGGTGTGAAAAGAAAAATAAAACAAAGTGTGGAAGAATGTTGGGGGTTTAGGGTACTTATTACATGCTTTTGTCTGTTATTGTCGGATAGAGCGTGTTCTGTTTTTCTGAAGTGTTGTTGTCTCTATATTTTGATCTCAGTTGTAGCTATAATGGTTACTCGAGGAGAATGCATGCTGTGGTCAATACATTACTTTGTCAAACAGTGGAAAAAGTGAACATATGTATTATACACACAAAAGAACAAAAGGACAAGATCAGGAGCTGATTTTTTTATTTATGTCTAAAATCTACAATATAATTGGCAAATGCTTATAAGTGCTTTAATAAAAAAATTTACTTATGTATTCTAATATTTTTAAAAATAAAACTAATAAAATTTATCTAAATTTAATATTAACTTTAGTATCAATTAAAAAAATAATATTAAATTAATTAACTTTATTATGCTCTAAAGTGTTTAAAAATGATTTTTGATAAAAAAATTGATACTTTTATTAGGGTTAAATAAGTATTTAGTTTTTATAAAAATTTAAAAATTTATTTTTGGTTCATGTAAAAAATGCACATTTTCTAATCCCCACATTATTCTACAAGTTAGTTTAGTCTTTGCTGGAATAAAGTATCTTTTAAATTTTTAAATAATTTTTTATAAACATGTTTAAAAAATTATGTCATTTTCGTCCACAAAAGTTTATAATTTTTTAATTTGAGATGAATTAAATATGAATTTTTAAATATTAAACTCTTGAAATAAAAGTAGCAAAAATATAGACTTAAAAATAAAATTTTGAACTTATTTTTTATCGAGAGACTTTTTATATTGTTGTAAACATGTGTAAAAAAGAATAATTCAAAAATATTTATTTATATCTTAACAAGGACTAAAAATGCTTGCAAATATTTTTTAAGAACTAAAAAATATGATTTTTTTAGAGAGATTAAAAATGAAATTTCAAAATTTTATAAAGACTAAAAATTTATTTAATTCATTTTATAAATATACAATGATAATCTATAAAAAGCTTTATATTAAAATCTACTTTAAGATTTCATATATGTTGGATCTTCCCTAGTGTAAATGTGATTTGAGCTTTGAAAATTTGGTTGTTCACTTGTTTGTTCAAGATAGTTTGAGAATGGTAGGGAAAAAACTAAAAAGGTACTCATTTATATAGATATGCTCTCACTAATTTTAAATTTCAGAAAAATGAGTTAATAAAAATTAATATATTTAATATAAAATTTAAATTAAATTATTAATCGTACTTTTATTTATATTTAATACCAAATAAAATATAATCATAGATATAGTGCAATACATTTGTACTCCCTCCACTCCTAATTATTAGAATTTTGCAGAAATTTTTAGACCTATTTATAAATAAAACTTACAACTTTTAATGGGTATTTTAAATCACCTCAAAACTAACCACGAGTAAAACTACACGTAAAAGCACCTCTACATATTTTAAATGCCGTTGCATTCCTATACTAAGGCTAAATTTGAACTACGGATCACTAATTAACCTAAAAGGATTCATACTATTTCATCCAAATCGATGTGATAGTAATTTTTGTTTATGTTCTATATGCTAAGGCTACGGTTTGTGAAATAAAAAAAAAACACTTAATTTAGTTAATTATAATTTTTTTTAATAAAGTTGTGTATGAATTTATAATTTTACTTTTTATCTTTCTATTGTAAAAAAAAGCTAGTATTAACTCTAACAATGATCATAAATATATAATATAGTATAATTTCTTGAATGTTGTGCCCATGATATTAATTAAGGCGAAGGTAAAATCTTTAAATCAAATAATGTTATAGTTGAGTTATTTGGGATAAAAATTGTTTGCTAAAACAACATTTGGATGAAGTAGTATGTTTTATAGCAAAGATTAGATGGCAAAAGCTTTGATGGAAGTAGTATCATACATTTACATATTTATCTTGTTGAAGCCAATTAAATTTATCTCATTATATATATTTTATAAAAGGTACATGAAAAGTGAAAAGAAGATATCAGCAAATACGGCGTTAGAGACATGATAGCAGGCTTTTGTTTCTAGGAAACCTGAATTAGAAGGACGTAGGCGGCAAGAGAGGTGCACTTGTTGTCAACCAAATTCTTTTTTATTTTTAATGTTTTCTTACCTTTTATTAATATATCTAACCTTAATTGCAATTTTCATCCCTCAATTTTAGCTGAATCGTGAAAGTAGTCTCTTATTTTGTTTCTCCTCAGCTTTAGTCTTTAAAATAGAATTTTAATTTAAAATTTGATAAATTTTTTTTTTTTTTTAAAGCGTGCTACACCACTTTTGATTAGAGATTTCAGGTACAATTGTTGCAAATGAGATATTGAGGCATAGTGTGACTTCAATAAATGCAAAAAATAAAATAAAATTTCATCAAGTTTTGGACCAAAATTGAAGAAAAACAAAATGGAAGGACTACTTTCGCGATTCAGCTAAAATAGGGGGACCAAAATTGCAATTAAGCCATACATCTATTTACCCAACTTAAAAGTATATACACTCACTGTGACTATAAAGTACACCTTTTGTTAACTATGCAGTGCTCAGTTCGATAAATTCACTATGATTCTAATATACAACATGTTTTGATAAAGTGTCTATGTCTTTGTCAGTAAATCAATACATACAAATTATTGAGTTTGCCTTTGATACTCACATTAACATCTGACTCAACTTCTGATATTGATACGCTCCAAGCTGACTCTGATATTTTTGATTTTGCATCTGGTATTTACACAATGACTCTAACTTTCATACTTTTGACTCTAACAAAAGACAATGCTTATGACAAAAGTCAATAGCTCTGACATAATGCAACACTCCTAAAAAAGTTAATGCACCAAATTCAATTGACAAAAAGTCAATACACTAAAAAGTCAACACAACTGATGAAAGTCAACGATTCTGGAAACTGTGTAAAACTTTGAAGATGTAATTTCGATGAAGTATAGAAGATTTCATATCATTTTGTGAAACAGACGAAGTCTACCTCTAATCCCGATACCTGCAAAAATTGTCTCTGATACTGATTTTGAAAGATGTCAAAAGTTACCTACCAAATTCCACCGAATGGAAATATGGGCTAAGTATTTTTGAATTGCTATTAATGGTTTGCAAAAGGTTCATCACTGACAACATCAACAATGAATTCAAAATCTACAGTAACGATCAAAAGTGAAACAACACAGCAACGCACCGATTCAAAGAAACGATTAAAAAAAGAACAAAATTGAAACAAAACAATGTTTCAATTCAATATTGAAGCAAAACAAACATTCAAAATTGCATCTATAAAGTAATTCTCTCTGATCAGCAAGTAGAACAATAAAAATGCAATTGAAAAATCTTACAATGATTCTCATCAAATTACTTTGCAAAATTGAGAAAATTTGAAAAGTTAAGTATGAACAAAATTGAAGAACAACATCAAATACTTTGAAGAAGTCCTGGACTTGGAAATTTGAAGAACATTGACACAAACAATGTTTATCCTACTTTGAACATCAAACAATTTGATCAACATCAAATACTTAAAAACAAATTCAAACACTATTATTGTTTGAACATTAAGCACTTGTACAAACACATATTTATCTAGTATTCAATACATGTGTCTCTTTTATCTTCTTCTATGTATTACATTTTAGTTCCTTATAATTCAACTTTACTCGATCTAAATATATTTTATAAAAGTAAGTTGAATATTTTGATAAATAATAAATTTTCGGTAAGAAAATTTAAGTATCTTTTAGAAACAGAAAACACAATTTAAACCTCAATTTCTTATATTTTCCAACACCTTCAAAGAAAATGATCTTAATGATCCTGCTTAAAACCAAGATTGATGAGTAGTGTGGACAAGTTTGCATACCACTGACGACTTGCTTGTGTTAAGCCATATAGTGACTTGAATAGTTTGTAGACTTTGGTAAGTGGAAAAGGCAGCTAGGAGGTAAATCATGTAGGTTTCTTTTTTCAACTCACCATGAAGAAATACGGTATTGATATCTAGTTGATGTATGGGTCGGCCCTTGATTTTTGCCACTGCAATCAACATATGAATTGTGGCTATTAGGGGAAATTGTGTCAAAAAGTCAATGGTTTATGTATTTTAAACTATCCTTTTTTTTTTTTTTTTTATATGATTTAGTTATATTCAAATACTCATTATGGAAGTTACTTCAGTAATTTTGATCTTACTTATGTATTGTTGACATCTATATACTTATACATGAATTTTATTGATAATATGAGTTGCTAAATTATTTTTTGAAATTCTCACATTTCATTTCATGTGTATATTGAGTTATTTCTAATGAGCAAGTAAATATTTTATCTTATTTTTATTTATTTTACATTTTATAGTCATTTAAATAAAATATATAGATATCATTTATTGAGTTTTATTCGTTGAAAAACATTTTGGATTATCATTTATGTATTTGTAAAAGATTATTTTTGATAAACACATATTGTAATGCAAAAATTAAATCAAGTCTTTAGAATATTACATAAAGTTTTATTTAGAATATAAATTTTAAAAGATATCATTTCTTACTATTCCTTCAAAGGGATTAGAAAAATTAAAATGCATATCATTGTAAATAATTGTAAACCTGAAGTTTACAAATCGTATTAAAGTTTATTGTTGGCAAGAATAGTCGGGCCATCCTAGATAAATTATGATGCAAAAAAAAAAAAAAGAATTTCTTATGTAATGTAGAACTAGAAGACTTCAATCCAATAATTTTTGTGTGATGTTAGTTCCCAAAGGAAGTTGATAAATTGAGAGAATGAGTCACTCATATTTCTAGGATGTATATGAGGTAGTATTTGTGAATCAATAAACCGACCATGTGGATCAATACACCAAACATAAGCTAAATGTTCACATGTATGTTTATTGTCAACTCACAAACAAATTTTTTTGAGATTGTTGTGTCAACTAATTTGATTAAAAAGTCTCTTTTATAATTATCTAGAAATAATTTAAAAAGTATTGAATTCTTACTGGATTTTATGATTGAACATCATGTAGCATATATTCATACGCAAAAATTGACCTGAAGATCAATTCTTGAAGTGACTAAAGTTAATATTGTAATTAATACTTATGAGATCGTAACCTATAAATTCTACTTGGAGAACATGCACTCATGTATGTTGAAATATTGATCCACATCAAGCCAACAAGTTAATATATGTAAATAATCTCATTAGTTTACAATCAAATTTGGATTGATAACCTAATATCCATTATGTAATAGATATTTAAGATGCATTGTGTATGATCCAATTGCTCCAATATAATATACTAAGTTGAGTCGTAAAAGAATATTGATTTTATAGACAAAGAAAAGCTTAAAAAATAAAAAGAAACGATAGAAGTGGAATTAAACTCATTTCGCAAAGCGAAAGGTTTTTAGACTTGTAGTCCATACACTTAAATATGTGAAGCTAATTAGTTATGATTGTTTTTTGCACGAAAAGAAAATAACGATGATGAAATACATATATTCAAGAGTATTGGTAAAAGTCTACCATTGATTTTGAAAAGACATATTCACATGAAATAATTCAAGAACATTTTAATAATTGATTAGGTTTAGTAGCACCTGAAAGACTCAATTTACATATAAAAGATGTGTTACAATATATTTGTATGGATCAGTTGATAGTGGTATGAAAGATTCATGAAATATTTAAGTTTTGTGAGACGTACAACTATTGAAATAGATTGCTTAATCATAATGAATATTTATCTTTATATACTCAAACAATCTAGATGTACATTGTGTAATATTCTCGTATGAATATTTTCTAAATGGAGATCTGAAAATGATATAATTTAAAATCTAATTGTTTAAAGAAATAGCAAGAGATGAACATCAAACACAGATAAATATTTGTTTAAGATTACAAAGTATGTTTTTGAATAATAACTTTGTCAATTACGAGGCTTACACAATAAAAGATTCTAAAATGGTTATATATGAACAACTCTAATCAGTTGTGCACTCTAATTATTGTAAGGTCACCAATTGTTAACAAATGTTTTTTTAAAGCTCGAAAAAATGAAGATTATTACGTGTCCTTAAAGTATCACATATTAGTGCAATAAAAAAATTAATTTATCTTGTTAATTTTTTGTTGTTGATCTATTAGACAAATGTACTTATTTACATTGAGGATGACATTAGAACAAGATCAAATATATACATTATTATCTATATACTTTATTACTTTAGATTGCAGTTGCAGTTAAGACCACTTTAATTATGGGCATTGTGGCCGTTGTCATGCGTACATCACTGCAATTGAAATATTACGATCATATCACGTCATGTGGTTGCAAATTTAAAGCTCTGCTATATATTTTGAAAGTAAATAAATATAATCCATACAATATTATAACAAACAATTTAGTTCATCAACTTAACGAGTAAACTATTAAACACATGAAACCAACTAAATTAATACACCAACTATTCTTTCGGACAATTTTTTGAGGTTTATATCCATCTTCAGATCTCACCTTATTCCAGGTTTCCAATCTATACGTAATTAGTTTTGGTTTATTAGTTCAATAAACACTTCTAATTTACATAGCGAATATTGATTCATTTGTTTTTAGTTTTCCATAATGCTTTACTGGTTTAAGCAATGTTTAATTGATTTATTTGTTTACATTATTTGCTCTAATAGTAGTTTATGCGTAAATATGAAAGAATAATTGGTGGTGTATTGGTTTAAATAGTTTATTGGTTTACAAGTGTCAATCCATTTATTTGTCTAGTGGAGCCACTAAATTTTGTGTTTTATATGATAGTTTATGATCAAGTTAAAAATGATGAAATTGAAAAACATCTAAACATAAAAATTGATGGAGGGACTAAATAATTGAATTAGATAATAGTTTATACATCTTTTAATAGATTTTAAAGTTTATGAATTAATTTAGAAAGAATATTAGTTAAAAGACCAAGTTAATAGTTTATTCTTAATTTGCCATTGAACCTTCTTATTATATCAATAATTATAAGAATAAATATATAAAAGTAACACATTTTTTTTAAAAATTTATTACTACAACTGTTTTTTTTTAATACTCATAAATATAAAATATATCGAAGGGTCTAATAATAAAATAAGGAGGAGGTACTACTTACCTAATTTCTTAATCTCTTAATAACTATGAAAATATTTTTTGTTTGTTTATAATAGTAGTAAGAGGATCATAAATAAATATGTAATATGGTGGGTACAAATAAAAATCCCAAGACTAATTGATTGGGTTGACTTGACCTAATCTGGCCGCTAAAGATTACAACCTAAAAGGAATTTAACAACACGTCAGCTTTTTACACAGCCTTAACAACACAATCATCAGAAGTTACACATAAAAGTTGACGAAAATCCAAGAAAAAGAATATACTCCCTCTCATTTTAAATATATCAACAAAAAAATTTATTTTTGTTGTTTTGAATATAAATAAAAATTACCTAACTCTATCACATTTAATATTACTATCACTAATATTTTTTAACTAATTTAGATTTTTTTTTTTAATATAAACTTTTTATGTAAAAATTCCCATGAATGACAAATTGACAATTTAGTAAAGTAATTTTGTTTTAAAAATATTAACAAGTATTATAAAGATATTTGTTAAAAATTTAAATATAAAAATAATATTTTAAAAGTTATATACTTTACATTTTAAAATTAAAAAATTAAATTTTTTATTTAAAACTAATTTTCATTTATTTTTATTTTCTTAATAAGTGTTCTAAATGTTTTAATAACATATTAACATAATTTATTTTTTTTAAATATATACCACAGATATTATCATATTTAAAAGAAAGTTAAAAATTGATCAAGAAATAAGAGTTGAAAGAGGATAGAAAACATGTGTGATTTCCAATGTATCATCTATGTATAATAGAGCAATGAGCTAACAAAAGAAAAGACAAACAATGGTAAAAAATGTGGCCACGTCAGTACGGTTTCCGCCGCCTGAATGAGCGAAGTACTAGAGGCAGGCAGGCAGCATGCGGTTGAAGCACACCCCATCCCACGCCTTGCCTCCCCTTCAAGGCTTCATCCTTCAACACCAACTGCCACATTGCCACTGCTTTAGGTGAACATTACATAACATTTACCTCTCTACATTACTTCCTTTACTCTATATTCCTACACTACATTTACTACCAATTTCTATATTATACTACCTTTGTCTTACAAATATAAATTTAACATTAAAAAATTGTTTAAATATAAATGTTATTAATAAATTTTAACGTAATTTTAATTATTTTCTACTATACTATATTTCAATGATTATTATATATATAATTTTTAAAATATTAATATATTTTATATTAATGATAGTAAAAAATTCATCAATAATTCAAATAAGTAATTTAGCTTTTTTTTATATAGTTATTGCATTTATGAATATGTGTGTAAAAAACCTAAACAATGTTCATTATGAAATGTAAAGAGTATGAAATATAAATAACTTTTATTTTATATGTTCTCAAAAAAGTAAAAGAAATTGTGTATACCAAAAATACCTATGTAGTAAATTTTGTATTTGTTTTATTTAGATTTATACTAAAAACTAAGAAAATATTGGTTTATATTTGCACTTGTCAGCAGTTGTGCGATTAATAACAACATAATGAGTGTATCATTTTTAGACATGGTGACTCTATCATAAAGGTTATTTTTGCAATTTGCCAAACTAATTTGATAGTGATCTTATGGAATTTTGATGGTGTGAGCAAACCCTTTGATACATGTTTTTGGTAACCGACTTAAAGAAATATTACAAGAACTCTTGAGAACTTGAGCAAAAGATTTCAACAACACGTATGTGATGGTTGGAGTTGTAATAATCCTTGCAGACGTCGATTCGCAAAAACCTAAGCATGGGAGTGATGAATTCCTCATGGCAGCCATTATTGCGAAGAACACAAAGCAAAGTACTAACAACCAACACAACAAACACAAACAAACAGAGTAACACCTGTGGTCAGCAACAACCAACCTATAGGAAAAATAGGAAAATGGAGAACATAATGAAACATCGAACAGTGACCATCTTCGTTTTTATCACTAAGATATTGATTTAAATGATAATGGTTCACTAGAAATAAAAAAATTCAAATATATATTTTGTATTGAATCAATATCAATTAAGTCACAAAGGTAACTAAAGTCATAAATAATTATTTATAATATTATTATATTTTTCCATAATGAATAAAGGTGGTCCACAGTAAAACTCACTTTATAACTAAATTCAATATTTCAAAATAGATAGTATATATATTTTCTCATAAAAATCTATTTTAAGTATTTTATTATTTTTTTACAACTTTTTTTATAATAAAATTTGAAAAATTCTTAAAATGAGAAACTATAATATTTCGTAAACATCAGTTTTTTTTTTTAAAAAAAAAAGTGATATTATTATGTTAAAATCTTTAACGATGAATATATAAGATAGTAATTATCAAAATTACTTTTTTAATCTATAACTAATAAATCAGAAATAATTTCTACTATTTTCAATAGATTAATATAAAAATCATTTTTTAAAATACAAAATTAAAAGTAATTTTTTTAATCTATAAAGATCGGACCCTTTGTTTTTTGACTTGAGATTCCATTCTCCTAATATTCACTGTGCCATAAAAGTTTGCTGAGGTACACTTTCCATAACACAAAACACAAACTCTGCAAACAGAATGCATGCTGCCTGCCTGCCTTGTTTCATTTGTAGTCTCCCATTAGCAATAGCCGTAGGAAAACAGCTACAGAATATATTCTATCTTACTACTATTCACATTTTTCTTTGTTCTTAGAATATTGATTCAAATAAGAATTGTTATTAATCAATTGCCTTAGAATTAAACATTTTCTTTAGCAGCAAATAATTATGACAACTATATATAGTATTATAAATAGAGACTAAGGTACACGGAGGGATGAAGTTTAGTTATCACAGCAGAAGCCACGACTTTTCTAAAATTTTTTTCTTCCGTAAAAAATAAATATACTCTCAACTCTTTATGATAATGGTTTTTGTTATTATTATTGTAAATATAATAGTTTGTTTGACAAAATTAAAAATACTTAAATTCAAACGGTGTATTTTTAATACATCTAAAAATTATAATTATCACTATACTAAAATTAAACGTAAGAGATGGATTAAAAATATTTTATATATAATTTATTTTATGTTTGTCTTTTTAATAAAACTTGTGAAGATCCGTCACCGTAAACAGTTTATTGTGTATATTACTAGTTTTTGTGAATGATGATGATGACAGTGATTAAACGAAGATGGATGGAGCATGCATGTTTGACTCTGAATTAATATGAGGAAAGGTAAAACACATGACATAATAGAGAATCGTATGGTGTAATATGAATGTCAGAAAAGCGACAACAAAAGAATAGAAGGTTTGGAATTGGTCGACAACAAGTACGCATACACGCCGCCTACATCCTTCTAATTCACTTTTCATGTCCCTTATTCTTAATTTGCCATAATAAATATAAATAACATAAGAATACCCTTATAAAACCACCCTTTCCTTTTCATCATTTTTCATCACAAACACACAAAAGTTTTCATTTTTCTTATACCCTTTTGCTTACTTTGTTGTATTCTGCTATTACAACACACAATAGTATGAATCAAGAAAAACTCATGCATTATCAAGTGGATCCATGGAATTACTACATGATGGGAATAAGAAGAAGAAGAATGGAAGAAGAAGATGAAATGGAGAGAGTGATGAGAATAGTATCAGAAAGTGCAGTTGTGATATTCAGCAGGAGTAGATGTTGTATGTGTCATGCAATGAAGAGTCTTTTTTGTGGAATGGGAGTGAACACAATGGTTCATGAACTTGATCAAGATTCTAAAGGGAATCAAATGGAAAAAACATTGATGAGGTTACTTGCTACTAACTCAACTACACTTCCTGTTGTTTTCATTGGTGGCAAATTTGTTGGTTCTATGGATAGAGTCTTGGCTTTTCATGTCAATGGTTCTCTTGTTCCACTTCTCAAACAAGCTGGTGCTTTATGGCTTTAATTAGATTATTATGAATTTATGATCCTATTATAAATTAGAGAATTAGAACAAGCTATAAATTCTAACCAGAGTTTGTTCTGATGTAGGGAACTGACAATTATGCCCTGTGGAAAAAAATGAATATTCTCTCAATTTTAATTGTTTTGCTTTAGTAGATATGGTTTGCAGTTTGTATAATTAATTAGAGATGTACTTGTTGTTTTGTTTTCTGATATAAAAAATAAAAAAAAATAAAAAAAAACTTATTTTAAAAATAATTTTTAATCACAAAAGATATTACTTTATTGAGTCAAGATATATGTCACTCTACATAAGTGGTACTATCGTTTTATTATTACTTGCAACATTCAGTACACTTGCTGAAACGCTATCAACTTAACCCATTAATTTACCAACTAAATTACTCTTCTGCTGAACAACTATTAGTCAATCTTACTGTGTTCAGGTTTTCTAGCTTAGTATAATCAAGTTGTTGAGGGATGAAGCTACTATTAGGCTAGGTTACAGATAAAATGGTTTTAAGGGTTTGTTGAATAACTTTCAGAAGAAGGTGTTTACAACATTGTACTCTCAACTTGTCCACTTGTTTGTGGATGGTAAGTGTAGAACAATAAATACAAGAAAAGAGGATTTAAATTGTGTTTTATTTTAAAACCATTTTAACAAGATTAAAACATAGTGATGAAAACAGAGCAGATAAAACAAAAACACATAACAACACAACCAATTTTTCTAGTTCATTACATCCAGTCTCTTCAAATTGAAAGATTTAACCAACTAAATTACACTTCCATTGAACACCTACTGATCAATCTTACTGTGTTCAAGTTTTCTAGCTTAGTATAATGAAGTTGTTGAGGGATGAAACCACTATTAGGCTAGGTTATAAATAAAATGGTTTTAAGGGTTTTCTGAATAACTTTCACAAGAAGGTGTATACAACGTTGTACTCTCAAAAAAATACTTCTCAATACTTAGACAAAGCAAAAGAGTAAGAGCAAGAGTGTAGTGGCGATTATATCGTTCTTAGGGTTGCACGTTCTTTTATAAGGAACAACTTTATGGTTTATTTGATGAACAAGATAAAATAAGTTATGATATTATGGTTGAATTTAGTGTTTGATGACTCAACAAAATATGATAAATTAATCCAAAACTTTATCATATCATGTCTCTCTAGTTGAAATTTTTATCGTAGATATGAGTTGGACTAAAAACCAACAAAATATGATAAAAAAATAGTAATTTACTCAATTATCCTTATAAATATAATTTAAAATATAAAATTGAAATATATTAAAACATAAATGTATAAAAAATTATAAAATACAATCTAAAATATAAAAATTTAAATCTAATTAAATATAAATATAATTATAATTAATAGAATTTGATATTAAACTTTAAAATGAAAAATTAATAATTAATTTAAAAAATGTTTATGATTTTATCGCCAAGGATAGTTTTTTTATTTTTATATAATTTAATATATAAGTATTCAAAATTATAAAACTACAAAAATTAATTGAAATTTTAAAATAAATGTAATTTGTTTACAAGAGTATTTTTGTCATTTATATATAATATATATCATATCTTTATTTAAATTCTAATAAATAAAATAAAATTATTTAATTACTCATAATTTTATTTTTATAATATAAATTATTTATTTAGTAGTGTCAATAGATAGTTTTAAAATATAAAATTATTTTAGTAATTTTAATTACTTTTGCTTCCACTAAATAAGATCTGAGTTTATCAAATAAAAATAACATAGCTAGCAACTCCTTTTTAGTGGTGGTGTAGTTTAGTTGAGCAATAATCATGGTCCTACTAGCATAGTAGATTAAGTGAAATACCCTTCCATTCCTTCGACCAATCACTGCCTCCACAACGTAGTCACTTGCTTCACACATACCTTTAAATGGCTTCTCCCAGTCTAGAACAGTAATGACAAGTGTTGTGATGAGTGCTTCCTTCATAGTGTCAAAAGCCTTGACACAATCAACATCAAATTCAAATGCTACTTCATGATGTAGCAATTTGCACAGAGCTTTGGAGATTTGAGAAAAATCTTTCATCAAAACTCTTGTATAGAACCCAACATGTCCTAATAAACTCCTTACCCTTTTCACAAAAGTAGGATGAAACAATTTCTCAATCACTTCAATCTTTGCCTTATCTACCTCCAATCTTTTTTAGAAATTTGATTTCCCATCACAATGCCCTCTTTCACCATAAAATCACATTTCTCCTAGTTTAGTACAATTGGTATTTTTCACATATTTCCAACACTTCTTCCAGATTATGTAAACATTTATCAAAGTCGCCAACCAGTTACAGTTTTAGTTAAAATCATCTCATTCTTGTCATCTTGAACCACAATGACTCCTCATTTCTTTGGAACATATTGCATAGGGCTGACCCATCCATTATCTGACATGGGATAAATGATTTCCTACATTTAGCCACTCAATGATATCCTTTTTAATAACTTCTTTCATGATAAGATTCAATCTTCTTTAGCTTTTAATGTTGTTTCAAAAATTATCTTCCAACAAAATTATGTACATGCAAATAGTAGGGAAGAGATATTCTGGCACCCTCATTTATTTAGTTGGGTAAAATGCAACACATATGGTGCAACGCTGGGTTGCCCTGGTCCAATAACTTGTGGTGGAATTTTGGACTTTTTAGGGATTATTCAATGGCCACTCGATGATGCTTTGCGGTCAATATTAGTAATACTTGTGTTTTTCATGTTGAGTTATTAGGTGTTATGATTTCCATTGAGATAGCTTATAAAAAAGGTTGGTGCAACTTATGGTTGGAGACAAACTCTTAGTTAGTCAATTTGGCTTTCAAGTCTCGAGTGATATAGTTCCTTGGCAATGACCTTTTTGGTTTCTCATATTTATAGGGAAGAGACTCAATGTGCAAATAAACTAGCGTCTTGGGGTCTAAATGTTGTCAAGATGGTTTGGCAAGATTCAATTCCCCTTGAGGTTCAAACTGATTTCATCTGTAATAGAATGGATCTTGTGAGGTATTTCTAAAATATTAAATTGAGAGGATGTATTATGTTAATACATCATATATATATATTTACTGATAGTTTACTAAATAATATACTGAGGGTCTAGAGGTTGGGATATCTGAATTGTTACTTGATTGTTTTTGTCATTTTATTAATCTTGCCTAATTTATTTTATATATTTTAAATTTTCTAATGTATGAATGAAGTGTAAAAAACATTATTTTGTAACATAATGTTGAAGGATACTTTTAGTGTGAATCACATCAATGTTTTTTAAAGTCTCATGACGGGATTCGTTGTTGATCCTATTTGCATATAATTAGTAGAGGCGAATCCAACCTAAAACCTAGTGTAAGAAACACACTTTAAAAATCTTTAATTATCTTGTTCATCAATTTTATTGTTAAAGTGTTGCATCATTTTTACTTTTAACTTTTTTTTTTCTTTTACTATAATTTTATTTTTTTGAGTTTTTCTAGTGAAACTTTTAAAGAGAAAAAGGCAGCTTACTATTGTTTATTTGAGTTTTGATTGATTCCCCAAACATTTTTGTATGTCATATATTTATTAGAATGTGGTAAATAATAGATGTTGACATGAGGGGTCAACTTTTTTTTCTATTTTTATTTAGTATAGTAACAAATGTGATGTGAGAAAAGGGAAGAAAAAAACAAAGTTGAGGTTTGAAATTGTTCGACAACAAGTACGCATACGCACCCCTGTTGTCGCCGCCTACATCGTTCCAATTCACTTTTCCCATAAAAACAAAACAAAAAGTCTGCTTTTCATGTCCCTAATGCCGAATTTCCTGAGGATATCTTCTTTTTATTTTTCATAATTAACCCATATATAAAAGAAGTTTGTTACAAAATAATTGAATATATTTCTTTTTAGTTGTTCAATTTAATTAATATTATTATATATAATTTTTATTTAATAATTATTATTATACATATATGATATTGATAATATATATATATATATATTTAATATAGATAATTTAATAGAATTAATATTTTCTCTTTCGATTATATATTTTTTTTAATATACGTAGAATAATTAAATGACTCAATAATTTTAAGACAGTTGGAGTAATAAATATATCACAGTAAAACAATGTATTTGTTTGTTTATTTTTCAAAAAATAAAGTTTAAAATAAAAAATTAATTTAAATAATTTATCTTATAATATTATTTTAAATATTTTATCTTTTTGTTATAACTTTTTTGGAATAG
>JBBPBS010000629.1:3649728-3689792 GCA_037974835.1 Cicer judaicum | reverse complement strand
TTTTGGAATAGTAAAATTTTATAAAATAATTAAAATAAAAAATTATTTTGATAAATTTTTAATAAAAATCAATTTTCTTTTAAATGTGATCTTTATGCTGTTAAAATATCTAGGTTATTAAATGTCAAAATTAATTTTTTTAACTGACAACAAATGAGTCTAAACTAATTTATACTATTTTTAAATAAGCTTTTATAAAAATTATTTTTAAGAATATAAAATCAAAATTACTTTTTAAAACTTTTAAACAAACAGACTCAATCTTAATATCACAAAATAGATAGTGTACTGTAATTTATTGTGTTTAAGTCTATCCTTCATTGATTAAGAGAAGGAAATTTATTTTCTCTTATTCTATTGATTCTATTTATAGGAGGGAAAAAACATCAAAACCAATGTATTTATTAATTGTTTAATAGACTATAGTTTTTGCACCAAGAAACATGCAAAAGAAATAATTAGATAGAAATGAATAGGAAAATGTTTATCCCAGAAGACAGATATAATTAACCTTTTGGACAAACAGCTTAAAAATCAGCTTCTGAACTTATGCTACATAGACTAATTCACCATTATCCTTTTGTTCTTTTGTGTATATTTTCCCTCTTTATACTGTTTGACAAAATAATGTATTCACTACACACCATTCATTATCCTCAAGTTACTATTATATATAGCTGCAACTTAGAGACAAGAGAGACAACAACACTTCTGAAAAACAGAACACGCTCTATCCGACAATAACAGACAAAAGCATGTAATAAGTACCCTAAACCCCCAACATTCTTCCACACTTTGTTTTATTTTTCTTTTCACACCCCCTTCCAACTCCTTATAAAAACCACCCTTTTCATTTCTTTACTTTCCATCACAAACACACACAAAAGTTTTCATTTTTCTTATACCCTTTTGCTTACTCTGTTCTGTTCTTCTATTACAACACACTATAATGAATCAAGAGAGTGTGATGCATTATCAAGTGGTTCCATGGAATTACTACATGATGGGAGTAAGAAGAAGAAGAATGGAAGAAGAAGATGAAATGGAGAGAGTGATGAGAATAGTATCAGAAAGTGCAGTTGTGATATTCAGCAGTAGTAGCTGTTGTATGTGTCATGCAATGAAGAGTCTATTTTGTGGAATGGGAGTGAACACAATGGTTCATGAACTTGATCAAGATTCTAAAGGGAATCAAATGGAAAAAACATTGATGAGGTTACTTGCTACTAACTCAACTACACTTCCTGTTGTTTTCATTGGTGGCAAATTTGTTGGTTCTATGGATACAGTCTTGGCTTTTCATGTCAATGGTTCTCTTGTTCAACTTCTCAAACAAGCTGGTGCTTTATGGCTTTAGATTATTATGTACTTCTTAGTCCTTAATTAGAGAATTAGAACTAAGCTATATATTCTAACCCGAATTTGTTCTGTTATGTTGTAGGGAACTGACAATTATTTATGTGGAAAAAATGCAATTTTTTCTTAATTTAGTAGCTAGTTTGTAGTTATGTATGTTGCACGTGTATTTTGGAAATGAACAAGTTTTATAGAAATTCTATCCTTACTTCTACTCCAAAATCAAATACCATTTTATTTTGAGTAAGGTAAATTCACAATTTCAATAATAATAATTTGTTGAATATATGTTGTAATATCAATGAAAAATTTGAATACAAAATAAAGATGGGTTATTCTAACTAGTACATGAGTAATGTGATTTACTTATTTTTTTTATCGGAACTCATTTACTTATATGTGAATGAATTCAACAAGAGTTTTGAAAGAAGTTGAAAAATAACGTGTAATCTGGTGAACACATATTATTTTATTGTTAAAATCGACATATTTAGTTGTGTATATTATTAAGATTAAAATAATTTCAAAAAATTTAAGATGATTTAAAAATTACAGATAAAAAAAAAACTTTTTTGGACAAATAATAACAAATATATATATACTTAATTTCCTGGTGATAAAAGTGTACATAGTAATAAAAAAACAAGGTTAGCTTTATATAAATATTCCATAGAAGTTGGAATATAGATTAGTATATTCAATCTTTAATGAAAACTGCACTCTTACAAAGAAGCACCGATGGTCTAGAAGTAGAATACTACCCTGCCACGTTACAGACCGCTGGTTCGATTTCTGCTTGATGCACAATTTGTGAGCGATGATGATAATAATAATGGTGTGGGTACATCAATTATCCTGAACCGTTGGATGAAAATATGTATCTGAGCTTCCAAATTTTCTTTTTCTTTTTCGGTTTTGTGATTCATCTTAATTCTTAAGAATAAGAGTGGGAGGTTGCAACTAGAGTCCAATTATTCACTCCATTATTCTTTGAAAAAGTAGTTATTTTTTTAATATATACTAGCAACAATCCGGTACAAGTTATCCACTCTATTATTTTTTTTTTATAAAAGTAGTTATGTTTTTAATATGTACCACCAACAAACTTGTATTAATGTACTGGTGGTGTGATATTGCTATTTTATAAGTATTTCTTTTAGGTTTTAGAAAAATAATTTTATTTTATTATTAATAATAAATATTTGTCTCATATTTTTCATATTGATAAATGATTATTATTTATTTTTGTTGTTTTTATGAATTATATATAAATATGTTATATATTTTTGGCTAAATTACATTCGTGGTCCCTTAACTTAATTTCAGGTAACGTTTTAGTCCCTTATCTTTTTGTTTCTCGATTTAATCCTTTATTTTAATTTTAAATGACAATGTGATATTTTATGTTTTAAAATTTCAACAACGTTATCCTTTTTTAAACAAAAATTCAAAAAAAAAATTCAATCAAAACTCATAAAATTAATTATATTCTTCATTATAATACAAATTTCATCAAATCCGTAATGCAAATCTTCAAATAAACTCATATTTTCATACTTTATTTGATATTATTAGGAATAAAGGACTAAATCGAGAAAAAAAAAGATAAGGGACTAAAAAGTTACTTGAAATTAAGTTAAGGGACCACGAATGTAACTTAGCCTATATTTTTAGGCATTAATTATAATATTTTCTTACACTATTAAATATTTTCAATGAAAAATACTTGTTCCATTTTATTTTAATATATATCTGACAAATTTTTGTCTCATATCTTTTTTATGCATTATTTTATGAATATTTATTTTATATTTTTTTAATATTTTTCAATGATAAATATAACTACATATAGGTAGTTTTTTTAATATCATCAGAGGCAGAACTAAAGAATATCACCAAAAGTAGAAACGGAATCAGAGATAGAACCAAAGGCAGAGATGATACCACCAAAGACAGAGATGGAATCTGAGGTAGAAATGGAATTAGAGGCAGAATCAAATAATATCATCAAAGGCAGAATCAGAGGCAAAAGCAAAGGCTACAATTGGAAAACTTTTTAAAATGGTCGGACAAAATTGAGATAGTATAGATGTCTCTTTTTAATTATATTTTACTAGAAAATATGAATAACAATGTTTTCAAATTATTGTAGTAAAAGATAAGTAAATATAAGGATTCAAATTTTGTCCATCAATTAATTGTGAAGGTAAAAGTTGTAAAATGATAAAAACAAATACAATGTAGGTGCAAGAAAATTTAAAACTATGAGAATAATGCAAAAACGAGTATAATGTGAAAACTTATAAATTGCTAATGCGAAAGCGAATTGGTCACCAAATTATGAATGGAAATTATCGTCTTCAGATTTATTGTTGGTGCGAAGATCGATGGAAAAGAAAATGGTTGTCTTCAGATTGGTTACTGATGCGTAGATCGACAAAAAAGTAAATTGGATTGACTACCGATCTACAAAGAGAAAGTAAATGATCGTCTTCGAATTAGTTACTGATGTGTAGATCGACAAGAATGTAAATGATTGCCAATCCCAAAAATGTTGATGCAATCAATTCCGTTAGGTTCACAACTATTGTAATGCTCCAAATTTTTTAATACAAAGATTATTTAAAAATATTTATTATTTTTTAGAAACAACTATATTTTTTTTCTTAAGAGTAATTTATCATATAATAAATTAAAAATGTGTCTCAAAAAAACGTAAAGTGGAAAAAATACATTTTTTTCTTAATTTAGTAGCTAGTTTGTAGTTTGTAGTTATGTATGTTGCACGTGTATTTCGGAAATGAACTGGAAGTTTTATAGAAATTCTATCCTTACTTCTACTCCAAAATCAAATACCATTTTACTTTGATAAGGTAAAGTCACCGTTTCATTAATAATAATTTATTCAATATATGTTGTAATATCAATGAAAAATTTGAATACAAGATTTGGCTTTTTTAACTAGTAGATGTGTTATATCATTTACTTACTTTTTTGATCAGATCACATTTACTTATATATGAATGAACTTCACAAGAGTTTGGAAAAAAGTGAAAAGAAAAAAACCATAATCACGTGAACACGTTATTTTAATCTTAAAATTGATATCTTTAGTTGTGTATATTATTAAGATTAAAATGATTTCAAAAAAAAATTAAAGATGATTTGACAATTAAAATAAAAAAAAATATTGGATAAATAAATAAATTTAATATATATCTTTTATACATATCTTTTGAATATTAAAGAGATAGATATTAAGATAAAACTAAGATTAAGATTATATTAAGAAATCTGAATTAGTTGTGCGTATTACTAAGATTAAAATGATTTTGCAATTATTTAATTTTAAAATTATTAAATAAATAAAAAATACAAATGGTATGAGTTTTGGACTATTTTTTTGGAAGTTCATATTAAATGCATAATCTTTTATACAGTTATTTTGTATAGTATAGATATATACATAAACATAGAGAGAGATTAAGACTGAGATCAAATTTAAGATTTTGATTAAGAATAAGACTATAACTAAGATAAAGTGTGTTGGTTGTGCACATTATCAAAATTAAGTTGATTTTGAAGTTGCTTTATGCAATATTGTTATTTGATTATGCCACTTACTTAATATTCAAATCTAATCTTTCCTTTTTATAAGATTTATACTTTTTATATAATGTATGATATGATAATTTTACATTTGAAAATATTAAGGTCGAAATACACTTTTATCTCCAAATTACATAATTTAGCTTTTTTGATCAATTAATTTTAAGCATAATAATTTTGGTCCTTTAAATTTATTTTTAGTTACAAAATTTAGGTCCTTCTTGATTTTAACCTAATCAATGCATACTTAATTAAGGTGGCATGTTTATTTCATTTTGTTTTTAGTTATGATCATACCTAGAAATTAAATGAGACTCTATTCACCATGTTCACATATATATGCATTTCATATTCACTAGTTTAAAATTAATTGGCTCACTTTTTGCAAAGGGAGATAAATAAGAATAAGTTGTGATCGAATCCCTAACATACATCCTCCTTTTGATTTTAAAAGATATTTGCCTTTAAAATAAGATGTTACTCATAAAAATTTGAATTACATATATATATATATATATATATATATAAACAAATAGAATTTATTAGATGCACTAATTAATCAAATTGGTTAGTTATTTTCATTGGTGATATAACTTTTATTGTAATTCTTGATATAATTAACATTTTCATTATTAATATCATTTTTATATTATTCTTTTTTTTTATCTCATCAATAATGAAGTGAATAATGATACTTTACATTTTTTAATATAACTAATTACTAATAAGAAACCACTTCGAAAGAAATAAGTTCAATAGTAATATTTTATTTTCATTGGTGATATAAATTTTATTGAAATTTTTTATATAATTAACATTTTCATTATTAGTATCATTTCTATATTATTCTTTTTTATCTCATCAATAGTGAAAGTGAATAATGATATTTTATATTTTTTAATATAACTAATTACTAATAAGAAAACACTTCGAAGAAGTAAGTTCAATAGTATAACTTCAAAAACTGAAATTTAAAGACAATAATAAAATAACATGAGAATTTTATTTGACAAGTGCATGATAAAAATGATAAGTACAGAGTACTTAATTTCCTGGTGATGAAAGTGTAGAGAGTAATAAAAAACAGCGTTAGGCTTTATATAAATCTTCCATATAAGTTGGAATAATAGATTAATATATTCAATATGTGATGAGAAAAACATTGTTACAAGGAAGCACCAGTGGTCTAGTGGTAGAATAGTACCCTGCCACGGTACAGACTCGGGTTCGATTTCCGGCTGGTGCATCAATTTACTGAGCTATGATGAAAATAATGTTGGTGTGGGTACATCAATTATCACTGATCCTTTGGATGAAATTATATATCTGAGTTCAGTATTTTTATTTATCATTCAACTCCATTATTTTTACTAGCAAAAAATCGATAAAAGTTATCCAGTCTATTCTTTTTTTTTTTAAAGTAGTTATGTTTTTATTATGTACCACCAAGAAACTAGTACTAATATTCGGGTGGTGTTGTTATTGCTATTATACAAGTATTTTACTCATATTTCAAAAATGAATCTTATTTTATTATTAATAATAAATTTTTAGGCTTAATTGTAGTTTTGGTTCTTCTATTTTAGTTGAATCGCAAAAGTAATTTCCATATTTTGTTTTTCTCCGATTTTTGTCTTCAAACAGAATTTTGGTTTAAAATTTAATGAAATTTCATTTTTTAAAGTCGTACTACACCATTTATAATCATATATTTCAGGTACAATAATTGCAAATGAGATCTTGAGACATAGTGTGACTTATATAAATGCAAAAAAAAAAAAAAAAAATTTCATGAAGTTGTGGATCAAAATTCTGCTTGGGGACCAAAACTGGGGAGAAACAAAATGGGGGGACTACTTTCGCGATTCAGCTAAAATAGGGGGATCAAAATTGCAATTAAGCCAAATATTTATCTTGTGTTTATAAGGTATTAATAGAAAATATTGTTTTGTTGTTTTTATGAATTATATATAAATATGTTATGTACTTTTAGACATCAATTATAAATATTTATCTTACACTATTAAATATTTTCAATGAAAAATACTTGTTCCAGATTTTAATATACATCTAACAAATTTTTATCTCATATTTTTCATGAATTAATAATAAGTATTTATTTCATATTTTTTAAAAATATTTTTCAATGATAAATATAATGACAAATATATAGTATTTTTTAATATCATTAAGGGTAGAACCAAATGATACCACCAAAGGTAGAACTAGAGGCAGATGATACTACCCGAGACAAAGACAAAGCCAGAGACAAAAACTGAATCAGAGGCAGAAGCATAGACTACAAATGGAAAATATTTTAAAATGGTTGAACAAAATTGGAGTATTATAACTGCCTCTATTTAATTATATTTTACTAGAAAATATGAATAATGATGTTTTTATTTTATCATTGTAAAAGATAAGTAAATATACGGATCCAAATTTTGTCCATCAAATTGTGAATGTTAAAGTTGTAAAATGCAAAAACAAATACAATGTAGGCGCAATAAAATTAAAAACTATGAGAATAATGCAAAAGCGAGTATAATGTGGAAACTAATAAATTGCTAATGTGAAAGCAGATTGGTCATTGAATTATGAATGGAAATTATCGTCTTCAAATTTACTATTAGTGCGAAGATCGATAGAAATGAAAATTATTGTATTTAGATTGATTATTGATGTGAAGATCGACCAGAAAGTAAGTGACTATCTTTGGATTTCCAAAATTGTATATTTTTCACACACCAAACTTTTAAAACTAAATAATCTACATTATGTAGTTAAAACTAAATAAAACGAATATTTTTCAAATCAAACATACACACACTCGATTACTAAAGCACAAAAAATTTGAGTTAATAAAGTACTCTAAACTTTTTCTTTTTAAACTCAATTCAAGAGTAATTAAAAGAGTAATATTTTTAACTCTAAACGTTTTAATTTCAATCTAACTTTTTTGTTGAAACTCTTTAACTTAGTTAAAATTTAAACTTCTTCAAAACTTTATTTATTTTTTTTAATTTCAAATTCAGTTCAAAGTCAATTATTTGAAAATAACACATTACGTAGCTCAAACACATCAATTTTTTTTTAATCATTACTAACAAATTCAACAACAACAAGGATTTGTTAAGAACTCAAAAATTTCACTCATACCTCCCCACCGTATAAAGTTTACGAATTTAGGAAAAAGATGGAGGAAATAAGTGTCTCACATTAAATAAATTAGCTCACAAGCACCGTAGTGTACAGAGGAGCAACTTTCTCTCCTGACACTTCTTGATTGGAAGCTTAGATCTAGAAGAAAAAAAAATGGAGGTTTGTGTCTCACATACATACACACACAAATAAAAAATGTGGATATGTTGATTGTTTTTTTAAAGAAAAGGCACTTGATCACAATAAAATGATTGGATAAAAAGACATTGTTGATTTAATGAAAGAAAGGAAAACCTTGAGTCTGATAAATTGATTTTGATTAGAATGTTTAGTTATTTATTTGGATTTGGTTAAGAAAGTTTTATATCACCAAGTTGTCACAACTCAATCGTCTTAAACTATCACTGACGAGATGTCGCATCTCAATCGGTCTTATTTTATTAAAGGATAATTATTAATTAGAGCTTAAGATTGTCAAGTTGATAATAAATTAGAGCATGAATTTTGAATGTCTATGATTTTAAAAAGTGGTTGATGTTAATTGTACTTAGTCCATAATTTAAATAAAAGAATAAGATGACAATTATTATAACACTGAAAGAATTTAATAAAACTGACTAAAAAAATTAATAAGACCTTTAACGAAAACTAAAATGCTTATTTATGGTAAACAAAATTCAAATTAGAGGTATAACACTAAACAAAACTATAAAATTATTATAAAAATGAGCTTAGAAATATTTACCATACAAGTTGATATTTGCTACACTACTTGATTTTCTTATTTACAAAAACTCTTACTAATTTAAGAAAAATAAAAAATGAAAACTCTCCAACCTCTTACTAGTTAAAAAATGAAAACAGCAAAACTCTCGTCGTTAAAAAGAATTTGTTCTCAATTTATTGACAAAAGTGATTAATATTTGTATCCATGTGATAAAATTTAGTTCTAGTTTTTTTTTTTCTTCTAGAAAATTTGGATAGTTAATCTAAGTCTGAAAGAAAAGGTTCACACTTTTTAGTTGTTTGTATAATTGATAATCAGAGACAAAAATCAAATGATACCATTTTAGACATAAACATAACTAGAGAAAACCAAAAGATACCACCAGAGGTAGAATTAGAGGCAGAGGATACCGCCAGAAGCAAAGAGAGAACAAGAGGCAGAAACAAAATTCAATGCAAAATCAAATGATACTATCAGTGGTAGATGCAGAGGCTACAACTAAAAAACTTTTTAAAATGGTAGGACAAAATTAAAGTACTACAATAATAAAAAAATACAATTATAAAATTAAAGTACTACAATAATCAGAGACATAAACATAATTTCAAAAAGTGAAGTTTAAAGACAATTATAAAATAATCATTAGTTCACTTTTAATTAATAATAATACTAATAATAATAATAATAATTTATTCTTCTATTTTTTTGTTCTGAAAATGCGCTTAATAATTTTATTTGACAAGTGCTAATTTCCTGGTGATGAAAGTGTAGAGAGTAATAAAAAACAGCGTTAGCTTTATATAAATCTTCCATATAAGTTGGAATAATAGATTAATATATTGAATATATGATGACAAAACCATTGTTACAAGGAAGCACCAGTGGTTTACTGGTAGAATAGTATCCTGCCACGGTCAGACCCGGGCTCGATTCCCGGCTGGTGCAATATTTATTGAACTATGATTACAATAATTATGGTGTGGGTACATCAATTATCCTGAACCGTTAGATTAAATTATATCATCTTTTTAATCGAAAAACAAATTCTTAAGAATAAGTGTAGGAGGTAGGTTGCAACTAGAATCCGATTATTCACTCTATTAATTTTTTGAAAAAATAGTTATTTTTTTAATATATACTAGCAAGAAATCGATACAAGTTGTCCACTCTAATATCTTTTTCATAAAACTAGTTATGTTTTTAATACTAATGTACTGGTGGTGTGTTATTGCTATTTTATAGGTCTTTCATTTAGACTTTAAAAATGTATTTTATTTTATTATCAATAATAATAAATATTTATTTCATATTTTTTCATATTTATAAGTGATAAATATTTATATTGTGTTTTTTAGATATTAATAAAAAATATTATTTTGTTGTTTTTATGAATTATATATAAATATTTTATTATTTTTAGACATCAATTATAAATATTTAGCTCAAACTATTAAATATTTTCCATGAAAAATACAGTCTCTTTTTATTTTAATATATATTTGTTTAATATTTTTTTTATGTATTAATTAGAAATATTTATTTAATTATATAGTTTTTTTAATATTATTTTTCAAAAGTAAGCAGTCATGGTCTTTATTTTTTTATCTTTATTAATATAATGTGATTTGATTGATATATATAATTTCAATATAAAATACGTATCTATTTTTTTATATATTTATCAAATTAATATTATTTAAAAAGTGACTTATATAATTATTAAAATTAAAAATAAAATAAAAAAGTTAAATTTCAATATATGATGACTAGGAGTGAAAATAGGTTAGGTCATGTTTGATTTTGAAAGATCTGAATCTGACATACGATGAATTTTTTAAGTTTAAGTCTGACCTATGACATATGATAGACTTTTTTTAAGTACAATCTATCATGACCTGACCCATAAACCTATTTAAAAGTCTTATTCATATTAAAATATTTAAATGTTATATTTTACATTTTTTTTAATAAAATTATAATCAAATTTAATAAAATAATTACTAACAAGTTTGTAATACCACAATTTTTCAATAATAAAAAAAAAACAAAGTCTCTATATACCATATTAGAAGAGGAAAACAAAGACTCTATAAAAAAAAAACTTTTGGCAATGCATAAACTAAGAAAAGTCTTTTTTTTTAATCACCACAACAACATTTCGATTCCTTTTCGCTAATTCAGTGCCAACGATCTCGATTCCTTTTCGAGACTCAATGAACTAACTACATAAACATAAATATTTACAATAATTTGTTCACAACTAAAATTTATCCAACCACAACAAAATTTCTAAAATTATATCTTTTTCACACACTAAACTTTTAAAACTAAATAATCTACATTATTTAGTTAAACAAATATTTTTCAAATCAAACACAGACTCGATTACTAAAGCACAAAAAATTTGAGTTAATAAAGTACTCTTAAACTTTTTCTTTTTAAACTCAATCCAAGAGTAATTAAAAGAGTAACATTTTTAACTCTAAACATTTTAACTTTTTTGTTGAAACTCTTTAACTTAGTGAAAATTTAAACTTTTTCAAAACTTTAATTTTGTTTTTTTTTAAAAAAAAGTCAACTTCAGTTCAAAGTCATTTATTTGAAAATAACACATTACGTAACTCAAACACATCAAAAATCAATTTTTTTAATCATTACTAACAAAATCAATAACAACAACAACAAGGATTTGTTAAGAACTCAAAAATTTCACTCATACCTCTCCACCATATAAAGTTTACGAATTTAGGAAAAAGGAGGAGGAAGTAAGTGTCTCACTTTAAATAAATTAGCTCACAAGCACCGTAGTGTAGAGAGGAACATCTTTCTCTCCTGACACTTCTTGACTGGAAGCTTAGATCTAAAAAAAATGGAGGTTTGTGTCTCACACTTCCTGACACTTCTTGTCTCACACACACAAATAAAAAATGTGAATATGTTGATTGTTTTTTTAAAGCAAATGCGTTTGATTACAATAAAATGATTGGATAAAAAGACATTGTTGATTTAATGAAAGAAAGAAAAACCTTGAATCTGATAAATTGATTTTGATTAGAATGTTGGTTATTTATTTGGATTTAGTTAAGAAAGTTTAATATCACTAAGTTGTCACAACTCAATCGTCTTAAACTATCATTGACGAGATGTCACATCTGAATCGATCTTATTTTATTAAATTATAATTATTAATTAGAGCTTAAGATCGTCAAGTTGATAGTAAATCGGAGCATGAATTTTGAATGTCTATGATTTTAAAAAGTGGTTGATGTTAATTGTACTTAGTCTATAATTTAAATAAAAGAATAAGATGACAATTATTATAACACTGAAAGAATTTAATAAAACTGACTAAAAAAAATTAATAAGACCTTTAATAAAAACTAAAATGTTTATTTATGGTAAACAAAATTCAAATTAGAGGTATAACACTAAACAAAACTATAAAATTATTGCAAAGATTAGTTTAGAAATATTTACCACACAAGCTGAGTATTTGTTATACTCCTTGATTTGCTTTGTTCCTTGATTTTCTTACTAACAAAAACTCTTACTAACTTAAGAAAAATCAAAACTGAAAAATCTCCAACCTCTTACTAGTTAAAAAATGAAAACCGCAAAACTCTCATCATTAAGAAGAATTTGTTCTCAATTTATAGACAAAAGTGATTAATCTTTGTATTCATGTGATAAAATTTAGTTATGGGTTATTTTTTTTTTTTTTGTAGAAAAATTGGATTGTTAATCTAAGTCTGAATTAAAAGGTACACACTTTTTAATTGCTTGTATAATTGATAATCATAGACATAAACGGAATTAGAGAGAAAACCAAAGGATACCACTAGAGGTAGAATTAGAGGCAGAGGATACCGCTAGAAGCAAAGAGAGAACAAGAGGCAAAAAAGAAATCCAATACAAAATCAAAAGTACTATCGGTGGTAGAAGCATAGGTTACAACTAGAAAACTTTTTAAATTGGTAGGAAAAAATTAAAATACTACACTAACAAAAGAAATACTTTATAGTAAGTTGAATAGAAACGTTTAATAATTTCAAAAACTGAAGTTTAAAGAGAATTATAAAATAAGCATTAGTTAACTTTTAGTTAATATTAATAATAATAATAATAACAATAATTTATTCTTCTATTTTTTTGTTCTGAAAATGCGCTTAATAATTTTATTTGACAAGTGCTAATTTCCTGGCGATGAAAGTGTAGAGAGTAATAAAAAACAGCGTTAGCTTTATATAAATCTTCCATATAAGTTGGAATACTAGAATAATATATTGAATGTGCGATGACAAAACCATTGTTACAGGGAAGCACCAGTGGTCTAGTGGTAGAATAGTACCCTGCCACGGTACAGACCCGAGTTCGATTCCCGGCTGGTGCAATATTTGGTTAGCTATGATGACAATAATTATGGTGTTGGGTACATCAATTATCCTGAACCGTTGGATGAAATTATATATCTGAGCTCCTTTATCTATTTTTCTTTTTCCTTTTAGTGAGTGATTCATCTTAATTCTTATACAAATGCATTTGAAAAACAAATTCTTAAGAATAAGTGTAGGAGATTGCAACTAGAATCCGATTATTCACTCCATTATTTTTTTTGAAAAAGTAGTTATCTTTTTAATATATATACTAATACTAGCAAGAAATCGATACAAGTTGTCCACTCTATTTTTATATTTAATAAAATTACTTATGTTTTTAAAACTAATGTACCGGTGGCTTGCTATTGCTATTTCGTTTATACTTTAAAAATGAATTTTATTTTATTATTAATAATAAATATTTGTTTTATATTTATAAGTGATAAATATTTATATCGTGTTTTGTAGATATCAATAAGAAATATTATTTTGTTGTTTTTATAAATTATATACAGATATCTTATTATTTTTAGACATCAATTATAAATATTTAGCTCACACTATTAAATATTTTCAATGAAAAATACAGTCTCTTTTTATTTTAATATATATTTGTTTAATATTTTTTATGTATTAATTAAAAATATTTATTTAATATTTATCAATAATAAATATAATAAAAATATATAATTTTCTTAATATTATTTTTCAAAAGTAAGCGCTCATGGTCTTTATTTTTTATCTTTATTAATATAATGTGATTTGATTGATATATATAATTTTAATATAAAATACGTATTTTTTTTATATTTATCAAATTAATATTATTTAAAGAATGACTTATGTAATTATTAAAATTAAAAATAAAATAAAAAAATTAAATTTTGATATGTAATGGTTAGAGATGAGAATAGACCAGACTTTATATACCATATTAGAGGAAAATAGAGACTCAATAAAAAAAACAGAGTATCTCTTTCACAAAAAAATAAAAAAAAAATAATATTGGAAGTTCTCTCTCATTCTTATAAGAGGAATCAGTAGTTTTGTACAAATAAAAGAAGAATCAACAGTTTGGCCACAAAAAAGAAAAAACAAGAAGAATCGACAATTATCTAGAACGAACAAATAAAATAGAGGGACCCATGCCACGTAAGCAATCAGTTGAAATCTCTAATTTGGCTTCGCTTCTATTCTGTTCTTCTCTTCTCACGAAACTTCTCGAACATTCATTCATATCAATCTTCCAACCATTTTAATTCTCCACTTTCTTTCTTCAATCACCAAACATTAACATTCATAATTTCCCTCAAAAACACAATTTCGTACATATCACATTATTAAAAAATTAGCATACCATGATGCAAATGAACAACAACAGAACAGCGTGGGGTCCACTTTACAACAGAACACCATCGAAGGTGGTTTCGATTCCTGTTCATTTTGTGGGGTCAGAGAAAAGCAGAACCAATTCGGCAACGAAGATTCAGAGGGTTGCAAGAGGGTTTCTTGTGAGAAAGAGCGTGAAGAAGATGTTGAAAATGAAGGTGGAGTTGGAGGAGATTGAGATGAACGTTAATGGCGAAGAAACTTTGATGTTGTTGAAGAAGGACCAAAAGGAGAGGTTGAGAATAGGTGAAACAATCATGAACTTGCTTCTTAAGTTGGATTCTGTTAGAGTTTTTCAATGTTATGCTCTTAGGGAGTTTAGAAAGTCGTTGATTAAAAGGCTCATTTTTCTTCAAGAGTTTCTTGATCAAATTCAAATGGTGGGTCCCATATTTGAGGATGAAAAAGTTAAGGGTAATTTTGTTAGGATTGAAGAGAAGGAAGATGTTGGGTGTGAAGAGGAGTGTCAGGAGCATAAGCGAGATGAGAAAATGGAAGTTTTGGTTAAAGAGGAGAACGAGGGAGGTAACAAAATTGAAGCTTTGATGAACGAGGATAAATGTGTGAATGAAGAGGAAAATTGTTTGATTAAGGAAATGGAGGAAAATGGTGAAAATGAGGACGATGAGGAAGGTAATAAAATGGAAGGTTTGGAAAAGATGGAGGAAAGTGTGGGAACAAGTTTAGTGGAAGAAGGAATTGAGGGTGATAGTGTGGTGGTGAAAGAAGAGGAGGGTGAAATTGTAATGGGATATGAGGAGGAGGATTATAACGAAGGAGGTGATGGGAATAGGGAAATGTTGAAGAGGATGATCGAGGACAATGAGAAAATGATGGAGATGATGGCTCAATTGTTTGAGAGGAATGAAAAGCAAACAACACTTCTTACCTCTCTTACACAAAGGGTGGATCAACTTGAAAGAGCTTTCACTTGTGACAAATTGAGGAGGAAGAAGAAGAGGAGAAATGTTGGATGCCAAATATAGGCATAATGCTTGCATCTGAATTTTGATTTGTTTTGCCTTGTGACTTCTATTATTCTTTCTAGATATTCAGAAAATTACAACTAAAAAAATAATATAGGCATGTTTCACTTACCTGTGGGAATCTAGATAGATTTAAAAGCTTGCAAAACACAAGACCCTCCTCATCATTTCTGCAATATAGTGCTCATATATACATTTCTTGGTTTTGTAACAATGATTATATTTTGGCTTACATCGGTGGTTTGCAAAATGCCAAGTAATCAAGCACACAAGTGCATTTTAACTTGTTACATGTCAATATTAGATATGTTGTTATACATCAAATTTAATAATATGGCCGTGATAAATTTTTTATTATGGTAAAGCTTTATTAAATCGGTTTTAATTGAACCGTTCTAAAATACACATTAAAAATTAAAAAAGTTGCACACAAAAAAAAAAAAAAACGGTAGTAAATTTGTTATTGTAATAAACTTTGTTAGTTCTATTCTAATTGAACCGTTCTAATATCACAAATTTATTGTTCTCATAAATTTTATTAGATCAAAGAAGCATTTTAAAAAAAAATCTCTTAGAAAACAAGACGTGAAGCACATGAAGCCATTCTTCGTCCTTCATCTTTCAGTTGTCTAAAATGGAAGTCGAGTATCTCCTCATGAATTCCTCTCTCCTTATCTGACCTTCCTTCTATCTCTCTGCATCTCTACTTCGAGAATCTTCTTCAATTTATTCCTACCAAATCTGATCTCATCGATTGCACTCTCAAAATGGGTTCTCTTCTTCTCGATGCTGCCAAACACTCCTCCCGCAAACGCGCCAAAATAATTACAGATAGATACCGAGATAGACAATTGTAGCTAAATTTACGGATATCACAATTCGACTCTTCCAACGGTCTAGGGTTAATCATTTACGAAGAAATCCCAATCGACACTGAACTAATTGTTCTACCTCAACACATTCTTTTACACTTCACCGATTCCGACTCTCTCCTACTTCAATTCACCAACCACGGTCCCAGTAAATTTCATTTCTCTATTTTTAATTTCATTATTAACTTAATTTGTACTATTTGAATTTCAACAAGTTGAATTGATTGGATATTGTGGTAGCATTTGGCAGATGAACTATTGTTTAGTTATAAAATTAGAAAAACCATTAAATAGTGATTGAGTGTTCAAACTCTTTTACATATTCAAAAGAGATTCAATTTCTCCTTTGTTTGTCTCAGGATGGTTTAACTCCACTTGACCTTTGCCTTTACTCTGGTCAAAGTATCAGA
This sequence comes from Cicer judaicum, assembly GCA_037974835.1. Classification (NCBI taxonomy): domain Eukaryota; kingdom Viridiplantae; phylum Streptophyta; class Magnoliopsida; order Fabales; family Fabaceae; genus Cicer; species Cicer judaicum. The sequence goes on along the minus strand of JBBPBS010000629.1, from coordinate 3,672,905 downwards.
ATATATGAGATAATCAAGTTGTTGAAGTGGCCTCAAAGACATTCTAGAAATGCACGACAGATCAAGCAAATAAACAATACATCTTTCGAAGATTTGGACTTACAAATGAGGAATAGCCCTTGCTAAGTTTTGCATGGCAGGTAAGTAGTAGCAGCCCTTCAGCATATGGAAATTATAGCTTTAGGACATGGATGGTATTGTATTATATTAAAATTTATACTCAAAATATGATAGGAAAGTAGAAACCTTTTCAATGAAAAAGAAAGAAAAACATGCCCAATGAAATCACATATATTCTTTAAAAGTAATAAATGTGAATGTATTCCTGTTATGAATATTATTCTACCTGGAAATCAGTAGCAAAAAGAAACATCAAACATCATGAAAGTCGAAATATCTTTGTGGGGTCATCATATTTTCTATTTCTATTTCTATATTGCTAGTTGGAGTTGGACTATTGGCATTTGGCACCCAAGAAATACATGTCAGGACTATTTTGTTGGATATATACTGCTTTATGCTTTCATTTTTTTTTACTTTGCTGATGCCTTCCCGGGACAATTATTAATGAGTATGTACATATGATTTGCTCACAGGTAAAATGGTGACAAGAACTAAAGAAAATAATGTGTCACGCTGTAGAAAGTTTATGCTTCTGCAGGTAAAGTTTATGCTTCTGGCTTCAAAATTGTTTGTTGTTTGTTTTTATGTTTTGAGTTATTATCATAATTTTTGATTATTCACTGTGTTTTGTAAATGTTAACTATTGGTTAGAGTTTTGAATAGGTGTTTCATTCAACTTTGTGATGATTTCTTGGATGCTAATGCGTTAAATTGTTGTACATATTTCGTGCTTGCAGCAGACAATGAAATCTTTGGTCAGGGACGACGAATACTAGTAATCATTCAAGTGATTTGGTTGTGTTAATTCATATGAATCTTTATGTGTTAATCTTGGTTATTAATATTATTACTATCTTTTATGTGTAGTCAGACTTGTGATTTGTTTGTGTTTTCATGTTAAGTATAATGTATTGTCAACATTTTTGGTGCCATCATGTGACTCCTTAGGTCGGAGCATGTTCAATTCGATTTTGTCTATAATTAGATTAGTGTTTTGGTTCTACTTATCTGTTGTGACGATGCTACAATGCAATTAATATTTAGTTGGTTTATTAATTGCTATAATAATGCAATTAATATTTAGTTGGTTTATTAATTGCTATAATGAAGGAAGTATGAAATTTGGTTAAATTTAAATATGACTTGTTAGATGGTTTAAATTTAACCGATCTAATAAATTAGTTTTGAATTTGACTTATTAGATTGGTTCAACCGATGTAATAAATCAATTTTGAATTGACTTTTTAGATTGGTTCAAAATTAATTGATGTAATAAATTATTTTTGAATTTTGCCTTGTTACATCTGTCATTTAGCCGATTTAATAATTAACTATTTATTACAACACTTGATCTTAGATCGGACAAGCAACCCATCTAACATGTACATAGCAACCGATGTAACAAGATTTAATTGCATTAGTGACAATACAACTTTTGATGGAAAATCATTGCCTAATTGCTCAGTTTCAAAAATATGCAGATCAACATCCTAAAATTATTATTCAAATCATTACACATGTTCCACAGACACATGTATAGCAGAGTAGCATATACCATGTTTTCAACTATGAACCGTTGAAAATAGTGGTTTGCTTAATTTTCACTACGCTACATTGCTATATTGCCAACATAACCACTATTTAATAATATGTTGTAAGTGAATTGTACAACAATAACATTCGATCAAATTCCGTTGTACAAACTGCATTATCGCCACTATTTGATAACACTATACCAGGCACGTAGAATTATTTAGGAAAACTAACCACCAATTTGGTCCTTCGCCAATAATTTAATTCCTAAATTTTTCTCAAATAAATTAAAATATTAAGTAGTTTCTATTCTCTAATATTTTGTTATATCTATCTCATTAGTCTTTATTAGGAAAACAGAACAAAAAGTCTTCTTTTCATGTCCCTAATGCTGAATTTCCTGAGAGTATTCTTTTTACTTTTCATCAAAATAAATATATAAATATAAATATTGCACAATAAGATAATAAACTGGATGATGACTTGCAACATGCTCCGAGAAAGGAGTCACGTGATGGCACAAAAAATGAAAAATAAATAATTAAATATTGCACCATGAAATATGAAAAATAAATAATTAAATATTTAAATATATTTTTTATCTCTATAAATATATTATTTTTTTATTTAAATTTTTATGTTTAAGTCTCTATAAATCAACGTTACAAAAAAAAAAAAAGCGTCAGAATAAGTGACCCTATAAACGTAGACCAATATATTATCTTTTATATGATATATTAAAAATTAAAATATTTTATATTATTAATTAATAAATTTATTAATTATCATTTAATAATTAGTGTTATTTTATAAAAAAAGTATAAATAAAAATTAATAATGAAGAATAAAGACATATTTAAATTTCTTAAAAGTTTTTTTGAATAGAAATTAAATTTTTTTTTTAACTTTTGATTTGACGTTAAATACCAAAACCAATAGTATTTTACAAATACTAAATTAATATTTGTTGAAACTAAAAATATATTTAAACTATAATTAAAACATCATATTTTATTATTAGTAAGTGATTAAGAGTTCTACGCATCGTAAGATTAACGTGAATGCAACATAGTATATAAATTATTTATTTTTATCAAACTAATATTATTTAAATCATATTTTTTAATCATAAAAATAATTAAAATTATATTGGAAATAATAAATATCCTTCATTTTGAAATAATTTATTTTTCTAAAGTGATAGCTATCTTTGACAAAACAACTCAAAAATCTAACTTCTGACCTTATGCTACATACACTCATTAACCATTTTTTGCCCTTTGTTCTTTTGTGTATATGTTAACTTTTTCCACTGTTTGACAAATAATAATGTATTCACCACACCATGCATTCTCCTTGGGAAACCATTATAGGCTTATAGCTGCAAGTTATTAGTAGATAGATATATATAGAGACATGAGAGACAACAACACTTGATAAACAGAACACGCTCTATCCGACAACAACAGACAAAAGCATGTAATTAGTACCCTAAACCTCCAACATCCTTCCACACCTTTTTTTTCTTCTTAATTTTCACACCTCCCCTCCAACCCCTTATAAAACCACCCTTTCCTTTTCATCACAAACACAAAAAAGTTTTAATTTTCTTATACCCTTTTGCTTACTTTGTTGTGTTCTGCTATTACAACACACAATAGTATGAATCAAGAAAAACTCATGCATTACCAAGTGGATCCATGGAACTACTACATGATGAGAGTAAGAAGAAGAAGAATGGAAGAAGAAGATGAAATGGAGAGAGTGATGAGAATAGTATCAGAAAGTGCAGTTGTGATATTCAGCAGGAGTAGATGTTGTATGTGTCATGCAATGAAGAGTCTATTTTGTGGAATGGGAGTGAACACAATGGTTCATGAACTTGATCAAGATTCTAAAGGGAATCAAATGGAAAAAACATTGATGAGGTTACTTGCTACTAACTCAACTACACTTCCTGTTGTTTTCATTGGTGGCAAATTTGTTGGTTCTATGGATAGAGTCTTGGCTTTTCATGTCAATGGTTCTCTTGTTCCACTTCTCAAACAAGCTGGTGCTTTATGGCTTTAATTAGATTATTATCAATTTATGATCCTATTATAAATTAGAGAATTAGAACAAGCTATAAATTCTAACCAGAGTTTGTTCTGATGTAGGGAACTGACACTTATGCACTGTGGAAAAAAAAAAGAATATTCTCTCAATTTTAATTGTTTTGCTTTAGTATGGTTTGTAGTATGTATAATTAATTAGAGATGTACTTGTTTTGTATTCTGATAAAAAAAAAACTTATTTTGAAAATAATTTTTAATCACAAAAATATTACTTGATTGAATCAAGATATATGTCACTCTATTTAAGATGTTTGGTGAATTATCTAAAGTTGTACAAGTAAATTATCAACCACGACATTCTCGAGATAAAACAATTTAGTTACAAATTGTGTCAGTATTCTAGTTGCATTGTACAACATCGTTCTAAAATTACATTTTTAATATAACTATTAGGACAACTCAGAAGTATTAGTCTAAGACCACTCTAAATGCAAGACAATTTTTCGAAAAGGGATAAAAATAAAATAGAGGGATGGCTTGACAATGCGTCGAGCAAAGGACGGAGAAGAGAGAAAACTCGAAATTGCGTCGAGATTTGGAGTACTAAAGTGAATGAAATTAAAATTAATTTTTCTGATTACTAAAATATAATATACCATTTAACTCAAATTCAATTGTGTTGGATTACATATTGTGACGCATGTTGGACAATTGGAGTTAGTTCTCTCTCATTCACATAATTGAATATCGCTTGAGACACACCTCAAACCTCCTACCTCCACTCTATATACACTAAGGTTGATGAAATATCTCCTATGTAAAACTGCCACAATTTTTTCAATTCATAATAACACTATCTTTAAGGTCAAAATAATGTCAAGTTCCAAGTGTACTTGTAACTAGGAAATGAACTGGAATAGAAGTTCTATTAAAATCATTGTCCTTAGTGACATTGAAAGTTAATGTTAAAATAATAAACTATAGGGAAAAGAGAACTAATACAATGCAGAAAGAAAACTAATATAATGGCAAAAGTTGGTATAATTATATGACTTGTATTAGTAAATCAAAATTCATAATACATTGAATATGTTGTGAGCTAACCGAAATATGGGTAAGGGTAATATTGCAATCTAAAATTTCGAAAATTAGCTTGATAAAGTCGCTATTAAAATTTATTTTAATAGAGAAAATGCTGAGTAAAATCAGAAAGAATAAAAAAAAGAGAAATTTCTTTGAAACTAGATTTAAAGTTTGGAAACTAATTATACATAGGGAATGATTAGTAACATGCTACATCCGTTAAAAATAGTTACTTATAATTAATTGTACGAAAATTTATGTTAACTTTATAATATTTATTTTTCCATATTAGTTAATTGCGAAGATATTTTTTTTTTATAAATGTGACGCTAAAATAAAAGAATGTTCAAAAAAGAGAGAAAAAAAAGTTTTTTTTTTATTATTGTGTTTGACAAAAGTGCGATTTTGCTTCTACGTATCTATAAGTGCGAAAGAGAAATCAAAGTTATGTAGTCCTTGAGTAGAAAATTTAGATGTCTTAATTGATTTTAAAAATGTGTTTGTTGGTTATAAGCAAGTTAGGTAAAAAAAAAACATATTTTCACGAAAGAAATGAGTTTGTTTTATCTGAATAATTGTTTTTTTTTATATATAAAAAAAACAGTCTTAAGACTATCAAGTTTTATAATTTGTGCCTAAAAAATTAAAGGATTAAAAAGATGTCACATCTACTTAACCCATTCAAGAATATTTTAATTATTTTTGTATAAAAATGAGTTTTAAAATCACCAAGTTGTACAAGTTGTGTCTTAATAACTCAAAGATAAAAAATATATCACATCGAATTAATCAAACTTAAAAGTTAATTTTAAATTAATTTATTTATAAAAAATTAGTTTTAAAATTATCAAGTTGTACAATGTGTCATAAAAACTCAAAGATTAAAAAAATGACACATCTAGCTAACCTTTAATAAAATATTTATTTGTATTTTTTAAAAGATTTAATATTTATTAAAAACTAATTAAACTTAATATATAAAAAAGTTGGACTTGTTAAAGAAAATTAAAACTGAAGGCTTGATGTAAAAAAACACAAATGAGCTTCAAGCCAAAAACCTAATTTTAATATATAATTAAAAATATATATAAAAAGGAAAGTAACCCTAAAATGTTGTAGAAGCAGAAAAGTAAAGAAAAGAGGGAGTCGAGGGTGGTGAGAACCTAAAAGATAGTGGAAAAAAGAAAAACATGAAGAAAAAGAAAATAAAGAGAGAAAAAGAAATAGGAAAAGACAATAGGCAGAGACACGACGTAATGGTTGAGCATAGAGGCGCCAAAAGGTATGGTCGTTGTTCCGGTGATGACAGCTAGGCTGGATATATATGATTGACCCGCCTAGTATCGCCCGGTCTTCATCGGGTGAGATGAATTGGACAGATTGGACCAGACCCAACGAGTCATATAGGTAGCATTAAAGGGTTCAAATGGGTAGACGCGGGCGGGTTCTGATAATGGATGTTGGATCATCAGTGACCGACCCGCCGATATGCAGTTTATATTTTTTTTTTAATTATAATTTTAGTTGTTGGACTGGATTCTTACCAAGCCCAATTTGATCCAACCCAAAAAATAACCTAACCCTAATTTCAATAGTCATACTCACACATAATCCTACAAGGCCACAACCACAATCCTAATTTCATTCTCTCATCAAGAATCCTTCAAACCTTAATTCTCTCATCACACACACATCAACACTCAAGTCACACCAACAAACCCTTATCTTCTGATCCAGTTTGATGATTATGATTGTTCTAAACTTTTCAATTTCGTATTTAAAAACTGCATTATTTTGTCTTTGTTATTTTAAAACTTTTAATCTTGTTCTAATCTATCTCGCTCATCTTGTTCTTATTTTTGATTTAGTTATTATTTATGCTTCTGAGTTTTCTAGAATTTGATTTTATTTGCATGTTGTTTTATGTATTAAGATTTTGATTTAACTTTTTTTTGTATGATTAGGATTGAGTTTTCATCTTTTTTTTTTTATCTTTGTTATAAATATTCTGATTTAGTTTGATGGTTTAGAGTATTTGTTAATTAGTTATAATTATTTTTTCTAATACATATTTATTTTTTGTAAATATATTTTTGGATAATATATCATTTTTATGTTTATTTTTCTTCAAATGTTTGCTTCCTTTGTATACACTTTTTTTAATTTCATTGTACGTTTTATTTTTAACTTGTCAAAATATGTTAATTTTTTTTTAAATGTAACTAGTGCTTTAGTTTTTTTTAATGAATGCTTATTTTTTGTAAATATATTCTTGGGTAATATATCATTTTTATGTTTCTATTTCATGTTTATAAATCTTTCAAATGCATGCTATCCTTTTATGCTTATAAATGACTGCCATCTTTTTAACTTGTATTTTTCTTTTTAAGATGTGTTTAATTAATATGTGTTTAAAGTTCTTGGTTCTTTAATTCAAGTGTATGCTTTTATTTTAACTTGTATTTGATGTTAAATGTATACTTCGTTTTTTCTAAATGTAACTTGTGCTTCTTTTTTGCTAAATGTAACTAGTGTTTCAGTTTTTCTTAATGCATGCTTCTATTTATTTATAATGTTTTAGTATTTCTAATGTATGCGTAGTTTTTTTTTGTTGTTATACACCCTTTTAAATTTATTTGGATTCTTTATTTATAACTTGTAATGTATGTTAATATTTTTTCTTATACATACATTTAAAGTTTTAAATGTATTATATGCATGCTTAAGTTTTTGTCGATGCATATTTCTCCAATATATACTTGTGTTTATTATGTGTTTTTTTCTTTTTCTTAATGGATATTGTTTAATGAGTACAGTGTGTTAGTTACACACTAAACATTGTATTATAGTTACCCTCAATGGATTGAATAAGTTTAGTGTGTGTGAAACACACTAGACTCTTGAATTATAGTCACTTACATATGAATTAAAATCCCTTATAGGTTAAATTAAAGTCCCTTAAATATTAACTCCCCTTAAATGTTCAGTTACAACCACTTAAATAATAGAGTAATACAATCCTGCAATGTTAAATTACATCCACTTAAAATTTTAATACATCCCCTTAAAATTTTATTACAACTCTTTTAAAGTCAATAAACTTAAAATAACTAATTCAATGTGGTTGGTATTTTGGTTATTAAGTCTCTTCATGATTTCAGTGATAAACCAACCTAGTAAAAGTTTACCAACTCCAAATATCAACACTAATGAAGTTGGTGCAGCAGCAACAATTTTAGTTGTTGGACCTGAATTCGCTAACAATCAAGTTAAAAAGAAGAGAAGAGCTAATGCAAGTGGTGCTAGGTAACCCTCTAAATGTTTGGAACACTTTAACAAAATTACTTCTAGTGAAGGTACAATTTGCCGCATGTAAATACTACCACAAAATATACTTGTATGACTCTCAGACTCATGGCACCTCTAACCTCAACTACTACCTTACCAGATGTGCCACATAACCTCTTGTAGTATCTGATGACCCCACCCGAACTATTCTTACATTTCCTAATGTAGAAGGATCTAGTTTGGTTTCAACAAGTAGTAAATTTAACCTTCAAGTTTGTTGTAAGGAATATTCTATTTTTGTGATTTTAGATGAACAACCATTCAAAGTCGTGGAAGGTGAAGGATTTAAATATATGTTGAGAACATTTCCACCAGAATTTACAATATCGTCTATACGAGTTGTATCTAGGGATAGTTTTCAGTTTTTTTTTTTTTTTTTGTTGAGGAAAAAGTAAGGTTGAACCTGCAAAGAAGTTGACGCTTGAGCCTGCAAAGAATTCAACCTAGTTGACGCTTGAGCCTGCAAAGAAGTTTCAAGTAGCTTTTGGGAAGTTTGAGGTTGAGGAGTCAAATTATAAGGATTTCTTTGGAGAAGTTGGTCCCCCAACTAGTTCTGATTGGGATACAACTAGGGGCATTTGTAACTTTTTTGAAGTTATTTTATGAGGCAACTAGAGCGTTTTCCTCCTCACAATATGAGAATATACATGCAGTTTTTCACCAATTGTTTGCAATCTATTGTGAACTGCAAAATGGCTCTTTGAATTTGAATACCATTTTTGTAAGTGTGACTGAGGATATGTTAGCAAAATGTGATAAGTATTGGGGTAGTATTACAAACATTAATAAGTTGCTATATTTTGGGTAATTTTTTATCCACATTATAAGTTTAAATATGTTGAGTGGTGCTTTCAAGATGTGTATGCAACTAAATCAGAGGTGGCTATTGAATTGACCACATAAATTAAAGAAGATTTAACTAAAATGTACAATTGGTATAAAAAAGTCCATGACAAAAATGATAATTTACCACAACCAACTCCCATGGTTGTTGACAATGCTTCCCATGATGAAACCTTTGTTGTTGCTGCCTATAATTCACATATGGCCAAAGTAATGCGTTTGAAGATCATTTGAAAGAGAAAGACTCCATTAACCAACAAAATGAGTTTGAGGGATATTATTCTAGTAAGTGCGTAAAGATGAGTGAAAAGTTTGATATTCTTGCTTGGTGGAAACATAATGCAACTCAGTACTCAATCTTATAACTTATAGCCAAAGATATTTTGGTCACACCAGTGTCTACAGTTGCTTCTAAAAGTGTTTTTAGCACTGGTGGAAGAGTCACTGAGACCTTAAGAAGCTCTCTAAAGCCAGTAATGGATGAAGCATTATCTGCACTCAGAATTGGTTAAAACCTTCACTCACTTATTTCAAAGACTTAAGTCTTAGTGAATATGTTGATCTTTCTAAAGAAGTTATTAAAGGTAAAATTATTTATGTATCTTTTAATTGTTTGAACTTCCTGATATATTTATATGTTTATAATATAGTCTAATATTTATTATTGTGTTAATTATTTCAGAGTTTCAAGGAATGTCAGTACGAAATGCAACTACTGCAAGTGGCTCATCATCATAGCCACCTAGTTATGGTTGAATAAAATTATTATATGTCATATTCCTTTTTATTGTTACTAATTTTAAATGATTTTGTAAATCTTGTGTTAGTTAATTAGTTCTGCCAAACTTTTTAGATCTGGACTTTCTTTTTTTTAATTTTTTTGAAGTCACACAAACTTAACTCAAATATTGACTTGGCTCTATGATAATATCAACACAAGTTTTTTGAGAATGGTATAAATTGTTGTTCTGATTGATAAGTTATTATAGTTATATCTTATTATTGTTTTATCTGCTCCTTTGATTTTATTAATTTAACTCAAATTAGTGAAATTGTGTATGGACCAAAACTACGTGTAACAAAAACTATTAAATGTCAGAAATTGTTAGTAACCAAAATTGTTAGTAACCAAAACTACAACTATTGCTCTGTGAGCAATCTAAACTGCTTGTTACAAATATTTGTTAGCATATGTTAGCATATATTAGCATTTATGTTAAGCAAATACGCAAGTTGATATGGATTGGAGTGTTTCCATATGAGTTGAAGGATCTAAGCAAGTGATATTTTCAAACAAGTACCAAATAAAAATGGACAACACAAAGAACAAAATATAGAGTAGGAATGAAATGGTAAAATCGCCATACTCCACAAAGAATGATAAGATCAAGTTAGAATCACCACATGAGTAAGAGGCTCTTGATAAAATCCAAATTTGGTTCAAAGAAGAACCCAAGAGAGCATTTCTCTAATCTCACCCAAAATGTTTTCTTCCTTTTAAAAAGTCCTTTATGTCTTACAATAAAAAGGCATGTATAATCTAACACAAATAACATGGTACCTAGGCTACACACAACTAATGACATTGTGCCTAAGCTACCAAATATTTAGGCACACATAAGTCAATAGAATTCCTAATTATAAGGTATGATTATTACATCCTAAAATTAAAAATAAGTCTTAAGACATATCATTGATCATAAGATTAATTTAATATGGATCAATCTTGTCATAGGTCTTAAGACTAAAAAAATTAACAACTTATTTCTATAATTATTCCTTTAACTTCCTAGCCTTCCCTCTAGTCAATGGTCCTTCCACTCTTAGTTCTTGAAGCTCATTAGCCTTCATGTATGGTTGGTCCACATCACAAGTTTAATTTGTTATTCATATATATTTACCCTTCTATTTCCCAACATCTAGTGCATGACATTCCAAGACTGATTTTGCGGCAAGTCATAAAAGAACAAACTTTTTATCATATCTATGTTACTTTTTATCTTAAGTCAAATGTGAACTATTAGAATTTTATTTTTAATAAAATTAAAGTACTGAATATGAATATTAGTTCTCTAGGTTGCCGGAATTCTATCATATAGTAAAGTTAGTAGAAGCAGTTTATATTATTTTGAACAACATATATTGGTATGTCAACTTGACTTCTTAGTTTGACTTTATTGTTGATTCAAATGGTTGATCTAATCATGTTGATTGCAATATTTTTTTTATTCAAACTTGGTTGTTATACATAAAACTAAGCTAAAGTGAATTTGGCATTATCAAGTCCGGAATTTTTTAATGTTGATTGCTAATAGGGGTGGGAATACGCCAAGCCAGGTCAGGCTTTGAAAAGCCTGAGTCTGGCCTACGAATTATTTTTTTAGGCTTACGGCCTATCATAGACTTTTTTTTTCGGTTTGGCCTAACCTTTTTAAAATTTTGGCCTGGCCTATAAGCCTATTTAAAAGTCTTATTCACATTAAAATATTTAAATGTTCTACTAATTCCACATGATGCTCTCCACATACCAATATCAATGTATATATCTATATATATTAAACAAAAAATATTTTTTCTGACAAAATAATTTAAAAAAATCTAAAACAAACATCCTTTAAACCCTAAAAAATAATTTTTGGTTTTAAATAATAGATTTTTTTTTCTTCTGAAACAAAGGCACCTATTATTATCGCTTAAACAAATATGAAACGATTACTAAGTGATTGACTAGTTTAACGACTATCGAATATTGAACGACTACCAAATATAGATCGTTACCGAATATGGAACGGCTACTGAATATGGAATGATTACTAAGTGATTGTCTAATTTATAGAATTTAAAATAGAAAATATTATTATTAATTAATAATAAAAATAATATTAATAAATGATAAAGTATATATAGGCCGGCCTATCAGGCCTAATAGGTTTTTTTATAAGTTTGAGTCTGACCTATTTAAATAAATAGGCTTTAAAAACAGTATGAGTCTAGCCTTTTTATTAAATAGGTCAGGCCATAGGCCCCTGACGGACGGCCTAGCCTATTTCTATTCCTAATTGCAAACAAGGTATTGAATTATTTTTCCTATGGCACACATTAGCAACATATTTTTACAACGATTATTAAATACTAGATTTTGCTCTAATTTTGTAGGTTGGCAATAAGGAGCAAATTGGAAACATATATTGATATTTGTATTGTCATAGAGTCTATTGAAACAATCAACATAAAACTCTTGAGGACGAACCTTCGCTCGTGTGTATTTTTAAGTCTTTTATGATATAGTTGACCATGAAACAAAACTATTATCCTTTTTCTTCTATGAGATTCAATTGATCAAAGTGTGAGAAATCGAGGGAATTTCAACTTAAATGAGAAATACTACTTCCATGCCATACACAAATGAGAAAGGGGTTGCCTCCGTTGAGGCGCGAATGGAGGTTCAATAATCATGTAATGCAAAGGGAGGCATTTCATCCCAATCTTTATATGTCTCTACCATATTTTTTATGATTTTCTTGATATTCTTATTTGTTGCATCTACAACCTCATTCATCTACATACGATATGGTGAAGAATTATGGTGCTAAACTGTGAAACTATCACACAACTACTTCATTGTTTTGTTGTTTAGGTGGGTCGAGTTATTATTGATAATCTTATTTGGCCAGCTATATCGACAAATCAACTCTCTTTTGATGAATCCGACAACCACCCTCCTCACCACATTGGCATAAGAAGCAGCTTTAACCTATTTTGCGATAAACAATAGCTACTAAGATAAATCAGTGTCCATTTGAAGCCTTAGGCTCAATGAAAATGGCCATGGTGATGTTGAGACATTCAAAGAAATTGGTGGTACATGTACTTTATCAGCATAGAGTTCACATTTATGACATTTCTTCACGTAATTAAAACAATCAGATTCTATGCTCAACCAATAATAGCCAACACTAAAAAAAATCTGGCCATTGCATGCCTATTCGCATGTGTTTCAAAAGAACCTTCATGAATCTCTTAAATGATTTCTCTACTTCAGTTTTATCAACACATTTGAGAAACACTATAGGATGGTTCCTTTTATAAAGCACATCGCCATTTAATAGGAAATTTGTTAACAACCTCGTTATAACCCTTTTTCATTCTCTGAAAAACCCATTTGATATTCTTTGTTCTTAATATAATGTTTGATATCATGAAACAATGGTTTGGTGTCAGGTTCTCCTTCTATTTCTAAAACATATATAGGGTTCTCTCGTTTTTTAATTTTCACGATAAGCATATCTTGATCATTGCTTATTTTGAACAGTGATGACATTGTGACCAACACGACAACCAACCGATTATCTTCTCGAAGAATATGATGGAAAGTGAGTCTATTTAAATTTTGTCAACTTTTTAATATACGTATGATATGGAATCAATTTTGCATCTCAAGTTTCCCCTTCACCTTTTATTTGATGAATAACCAAGGCTAAGTCTTATAAACCTTAAGAATTATTACTTTCAATTCAGTGGTTTCTTTAATGTCCATGGCATATGCCTTATATTCTGCCATATAATGTGTGTAGTCAAAACACAACCCAACGGTAAACGAATTGCACTAGTTCTCTAGGGAATTTCAAAGGGCTCAAATTTCATGCCTTATTGCATTGGAAGCACCATCAAATATCAAAGCCCATTTTTTTGGAACCAAGTGGTCCGTTAAACATTTCCTCTATGTGGTTTTGATGTCAACTAATGTATTTTGTGAGAACAATTTATGACACTAATGATTTCATTAAGTATGCATAAATTAGAACAAAAAATCATAAGAAGATATCAGAAGCAAGAAATAAGAAGAAATATATCAAAGGAATTGACAAAATGAAGTCATTAGAGGAAGTGGCCAAAAGAAATTACTAGAGGAAGTGTCTAGAGGAAACGACCAGAAAAATCATAAGAAGATATCGGAAGCAAGAAATAAGAAGAAAAATAAAAGAGGAAGTGACCAAATGAAGTCATTAGTGGAAGTGACTAGAGGAAGTGACCAAAGGAAATCACTAGAGAAATTGTCTAAAGGAAACGATTAGAGGAAGTAAAAAGGTTAGAGGAAATGATGTCAAATCAGTCAACAAAGTCGTCAAAATTGGACAAATGCACGTTTTGGAAAAGTATATGCATTTGCTCCTGATAGCGTAGTTATGGTAGTTTAGTGTGCTTCTGGTAGTTTACCTTGTTTCTGGTAGTTCAATGTGTTTCTGGTAGTTTAGTGTGTTTCTGGTAGTACAATGTGTTTTTGGCAACTCAGCGTGTTTCTGGTTAGCATACCTCTAATGATTATGTGTGTCTGCATCTGAAGATACAATATTCCTCTTATGGTTCAGCGTGACTCTAAAGTTTATGTGTATCTGAAGAACAATAATTTTAGCATGCCTTTGATGAACAATATATTCAGCATGCCTCTGATGAAAAGTAATATTAGCATGTCGCAGATGAACAATAATATTAGCATGTCTATGATGAAAATACCTTTAGGATGCCTTCGAAGTCTACTTTCAGTATGCCTCTGAAGTCTTAAGCCAATATTCAAGTCTGCATCTGAAGTATATCTTCCACTGACTCTAAAGATGGTAAGATGTTTCAGAGTGTTGCCTCTGATACGTAACACACTTTGAAGTTGCACTGATTCTGATAACGCAACTAATGTGATTTGTCCAAGCAACTAATTCTAACTCACGCAGTATGCCTCTGACTATCAAGAAAGAAAAGTATATAACATATGACTCCAACAATTGAGTTATACTATTATAAAAAAAAAGTCAATGACTATGATAGAAAGTCAACGATTATGATAAAAGATAAATCTCACTTAGATAAATCAGAATTCCTAGAAGTCGAAGTTCAGGTCCAAATCCATTCCCACTCTAATCAATCAAGCATATGAAGGAAGATATGCATTAAAAAATTTCCAACAAAATCCATATTTGATATGATATCAATATTCGAAAATATCCAGTTTGGAAACAAAAGATTGCCTAACAATCACATTATCAAAACATATCTTTTAGAATTAAAATTGAAGGAAATCTTTGTTGACCAAGATGAGTTTTAGATACGATTCATAAACCTGGCAAAAAATTCACAAACCCTAATTTAATCTATAAAAAATGAATCAAGACAAAAGAAGAAAACAAGCACCAAAATATACAGAAAACCTTACGACCTCACGAACTCAGAAATCCTAAAAACCAAAGTTATTAAGAAAACCACAATAGCTCAATATTTTATAAGTGTTTATAGTTTAAGGTTTTTGTTCTAGAAAATCACTCGTTCAAAGTAAAATACTCCAAGTGTGGTAGCGTGGAAAAACCATTAAAACAATCTGCTTAATAGAAGTAAAATGAATCAGTTCCAATCTCTTGTAATCCAACCCAATAGTGGCTTTATTTGTCCTCTTACAATGTGTAGATCTTAGATTGTGTAGAGAAAACTTTACTGGTAGGCTCAAGGTGTGATTTGCCTTAAAAAGTTTGTAGGTTCAGGCTGTTTTGAGAAGACTAACTTGTTGGATCAGGTGTTATTGTAATTCAAGTTTTGAATTAGTGGAATATTCTTCTTTGTGATGGGACTAGACGTAGATACCAATTTGCTGGTGAACCATAATAAAAACTGGTGTGTTATATTTTACTTATGCATTATTTATTTTTTTGTTGCCTCTAATCCTTTAAAAAGATTAAGTCACCATAACTTCAATTGGTATCTGAGCTCGGTCTCAAGGATGAACACTTTACAATGTTTGAAGAAAGATCCAAGGATTCAACATGTCTAGATTTAGTGAAAAAGTTGTTGGAGGAAACATAAACAAATCACTGCTATTTGATGGAGAACATTATGAGTACTAGAAGGATAGACATAGGAGTTTCTTTATTTCACAACATCCTGAACTTTGGGACTTGGTGGAAGATGGTTATATTGCTCCAACAAAAGAATATGGTACTGAAATTCCAAGAAATGAGATGAATGTTGATAATAAGATGTACAAGATGCATTATAAGTCTAGAACATTCATGAAAAATATAATCACTTTTAAGGAGTTTGACAAGTGCACCAACAAGGTGACAAACAAATAGCATTTATAATAATTTGATTATGACTTATGAAGGAAACAAGCAAATTCTAAAGGAAAAGGAAAATGTTATATTTAGAAAGTATGACTTTCATATGGAGGAAGATGAAAACATTGAGACTATGTTTTCCAAATTTCAATTATTGACCATGTCAAGAAGATTCTAAGAAGTATGTCTAACAAGTGGAGACTTAAGATCACTGTCATCCATGAAGCAAAGGATCTAATTGCTTTTAAATTGGAAGAACGAATTATCTCTCTTAGATCACATGAAATTGAGATTGAAGAACATGAGCCCAAGAAGAAGAACAAGACTCTAGCTCTAAAATCCAAGTAGAAGAAAGTCTTGCAAGAAGAATCAGAGGATTATGGTTTAGAAAATTAGAATGAAGATTCAGAGAAAGCGGAGCTTACCTTCATATCTAGAAGAATTCAGAGGATGTGTTACAACAAGAAGAAAATTTTCCCTCACAAAGGTTCCAAGCAGTCCAATATAGGAAATGATGAAAAATAAATTAGAAAATCATAATCAGCTATGGATGCAATGAACCTAGACACTCGGTACTACCGTTTTGTTATTACTTGCAACGGTTTAGGACACTTGTTGAAACATTATCAACTTTTTGGCACCGTTGTCGGGGATTGTCATCTCACTATTGAGTTATAATTGAGATACTTCATTGAAATTTTTTGCTCTGTAATAAAATTTTTGTTTTTATTTTATTTTTAATTTTGAAAAAAAATCGTTTTTCTTTTATTTTCTATTTTTATTTGTTGAGCTTGCAAATGTCGTGTGCTAGTGGTTTGTCTCTTCTTTTTTTAAGATAACTATTCGTTGTAGAGCATGGAAAATTGTAACGATGATATTATACTACAATTATATGAAGAGAGTGATACTTGTCTTATATCTACTTTATTACGCATAATTGAGGGACAAATCTTGAGAGATACATTTTTAAAAGATTGCCCTCAGATCCCTCATATGCGACCTCTTAGGTGTGACTTTTGCAGAGAAGAACATAGAAATGGAACTTGTTTTGATGACTATGTCGCATAATTAGAATATGAAGATTTATTGGTCAAAGAAGCAGAATACAACGAGTGTTATATGAAAAAGAACAATTGGGAACAAATTCTCCCTCCTAAAATTCTATCCAAAGAATCATATGACAAAGACTTTCACATTACGGACGTATTGGTTGAATTCATGAAGAATAACATGATTTCAATTGAAAGATTTGAAAGTCAATGTGAGAGGTTATTTGAGCAAGTGATTAAGTATGAGAACATGGAGGAGAAGTTGAAGATTGAAGATGATTTCATTGTTGTGGTAGAAGAAGATAAGCAAGAGGAAAAGACGAATGAGGAAAAGAAAAAAAAAAGATATTGATGAAATTCCAAATTCAATCTATATCTTGGTCATCAATGTCCAATTGAAAATGACATGGAAGCAACATCATTTATTTCTCAAGTTCATGGAATTTCTACCAAACAAAATGAAGAAGAAGGATGATGTGATCTTCCTTTCATATATGCTACTTTGACAATAGTTGTGGCGTCAAACTAATGACCATAAAAAAGCGCTTTGTGGGAGGCAACCTATAGGTATATGTATCTTTTATTTTTGTAATCTTATTTTTGTTATTTGAATTTTTTTATTTTTAATTGTGTGTAAACGTGCACTATAATGAAGAATTTTTAACAACTTGAAGCTAGTCTTAAACTATTTGTTTCATATTTTCAAATTTACTCTATTTCTTGCTCATATCATTGCTCAATTTGATGAGTTTCACTAATGCATGCATTGTGATTACTCCTTGGTTGTCGAAGTCTTACTTGCCATATAAAAAAAACTAAATAAATTTTTGTAGTGGTATGTTTGGCATCATTTAGATAGTTCATACTCTCTCTTATTATCCTAGTTGTGAGCTTTTGGGTCTAAATACTTTAATTCTTTATTGTGTGATTATCCAGACGTGTGTTATCCCTTCTAACTTGCACTAATTCTGACTTGCATCACTTATAATTTATGCATACATTGAGGTAATTCTTTACAATGTTGGAACAAAGATCGAGTGATTCCACAATGTTTGAATTTGGTGAATAAGCTATAGGAGAAACATCAATAGACCGCATTTGTTTGATGGTTAACGATTGGAGTACTGGGATGATAGGTTGAGGAATTTCTCTATCTCACGACATCCTGAACTTTGCGACTTATTAGAAGATGGCTACACTGCTCCAACAAATTCTGATGATACTAAAATTTCAAGGAAATAGATGGATGTTGAACATAAGAAGATGTATAAAATGCATCACAAATCCATAACATTTATTATCAATGCAATCACCTTCAAAGAATTTGATAAGTGCACTGACAAAGAAACAACAAAAAGCATCTATGACAATTTGGTTCTGACTTATGAATAAAGCAAACAAGTTCAAGAAGCAAAGGCCAACTTCCTAGTCAGAAAGTAAGAGATGTTCAAGCTAGATGAAAATGAAGACATTGAAATAATATTTTCCATATTCCAAACTATGGTCTCATGGTTAAAGGTACTTGAGAATAGTTATACTATTGTTGATCATGTGAAGAAAATTCTTAGGAGTCTGCCAAGAAAGTGGAGACCTGAGATTTCATCTATTCAAAAAGCTAAGGATCTCAATACTCTTAAATTGGAAGAATTGATTAGATCCTTAAGATCGCGTGAAATTGAGCTTATAGAGGATGAGCCCAAGAAGAAGCATCCAACTTTGACCTTGAAATCCAAGCAGAAGAAGGTTTTGAAGGCAACATTAAGATCAGAGAATAATGATTAAGATGATAAAAATTTGAACTCAAATGATGAGGATTTGGCTTTTATATCCAGAAACATTTAGAAGATGTGGCACAACAGCAAGAAACAATTTCCTTAAAGATACAACAAAGAAAATGACGAAAAATCAAACAAGAAAGGCATCATATGGTATGAACGCAATGAACCTGGACATGTCAAGTCTGAATGTCTAAATCTAGAAAAAGGGAAACATCAGAGGAAAAATTTCAGACCCAAGAAGTAGGTTCCCATAACTACATGGGATGATTCTTATGAATCCTCTCATGAAGAAGAGCAAGAAGATTTGGCTCTGATGACTCATATCAACTCTGCCTCTGGATCCAATACAAACACTGATTATGACTCTAGAAGTGAATCAGTTGATGAAGGAATTAAGGTATTTTCTAACTTAACCTAATCTGATTTCATTAATATCATAAATGGTTTCTTAAATAAAAACTACAACTTGTCTCTAAAACGAAAATCACTTAGAAAAGTAAATGCAAACTTAACTAAAGAAATCAACGCCTTAAAAATTGAAAGTGTTGAGGTTAAATATGAAAATAAAACCTTGAAAGATACTTTTATTTCAAAACCTTTAGAAAATGTTACATGTAATTCTAATAAATATGAAAAAGCATTCAAAGACTTTCAATCTGAACAAAATACGAACATAATTAATATGAATAATTTACAAACACAATTTGAACAGAATACACCCAGAAGCAATCTAGAAGAATTGCTCATATTAGATTTAGAAATAAAGAATTGGCTAAATAGGATATTATCAAAAAAAACATCTTGTTTATAACTAATTTTTGTCATTGTTGACCAAACTAGGAATGAATATACAATTTAGAATTAAACAAGAACTAAATTGAAGGCCTAATTTTATCTATAAATAGATACTCAAGGTTGAAGATGAAGATCAACAAAATATCATAAAATAGTATAACAACTCATTTTCTCAAAATTTCAAATTCATCTTAGAGTTCAAAGAGAGAAACACTTGTTCAACTTAGAAATACTTTCTAAGTGTTTTTTATTAGAGTTGAGAGTTTTATTATTATCAACTTAGTTAGAAGCAACCGCTTAAGGTTTCAATCTTTTGTATCCATCCCGATAATATTGTTAGTGTGCCTTCAACAATTTAGGGTTGTTATGTTGTGTGGACAAAACTTGGCCGGTAAAGCCAAGGTGTTTGTGTTTCTAAAAAATCTGGGGTTGTCAAACTGTTTGAGAAGACTAGTTTGGATGGTCAGAAGCTTTGTAATTCAAGATATTTGAATTAGTGGATTAAAGCATTTCGAATTAGGGGACTGAATGTAGTCAAGTTAGTGGTGAGCTAAGATAAACCTGTGTGTCCAATTATTTATATTTTCATTGTTTGTTGTCTCAGAACTCGATTGCTTCTTATCTAAGTAATTCATAAAAACCAATCAACATTCATCAAATTAGCAAAAAGTTATCAACTTCGTCAAATACAATTCAACCCTCACCCCTTCCTTTTTGGTGTTTGCACCTTCAACTGAGTCTGATAACAATGTCTTAATATTGCCTTTGAATAATTTTAAAAACTGTATTTTAATTTTAAAAAATTTAAAAATTAAAAACTTATTTGTTAGGGATTTTTATATTCAACAGTTTTGTGAAATGTTTTAATTTTCTGTTTTAAAAAGGAAAAAACAAAAACATCTTTTAGATGTTTTTCTTTTCTAATTTTCAGCTTTAAAACACACAGGGAAGAGAGCGTTTTGATTAATGGTATTTGTGTAATTAAGTGAAACTTCCTCTTCTAAATTTTTATTATTATTTTTTTTTCACACACTCTTCTATATTTACATTGGTTTAAGTATGAAGGTGAATTTTGTTTTTTTTTCTTTTGTCTATTAAAAAAATAATTTTTTGTCTTTAAGTCATATCTCAATATCTCAAGTTGAATATCATGAATTCGAATCGAAACTATGTGAGTTATTTATGATAATATTTAGCTACGTGAGTTATTTATTAATTATACTAAAATATTTTACTTCTATTTAAATGTTATTAGTTGAATTTTTCTATCTTTTTACTTTTATTATTTAATATAAAAAAAACATATTTTAAAAATTATATTACCAAATAGTTTTTTTAATTCTCTATTCAAAATATGTTTTAAAAAAATTAGATTATCAAATAAATTTTTTCTTTTTCTCATCTTTAAAATTGTTTTTAAAAATAAGTATCTCAAACAAGTCTTTTTTTTAATTCTATTCTTTAAAATAATTTTTAAAATTAAATTTATACAACAATTTTTAAAAACTTAAATGCAAAAGTATTTTAAACACGCCCTAAATCTTTAAGAACTAAGAAATATCTTGACTAGAAAATAGGTTCGGCCATGTTTTTTTGGAGTAAAAATAGATTGGACCATTTATTTTTGAAAAACAATAAGTTGGGCCAGTTTTGAAATAAATTTTTGAAAATAAAACCAAGTTATTTACCCAATTACTCAAACCAATCTATAATTTACAGGTTTGACCAAACCCGACCTACACTTCAAATCACATGACTACCCTCACAAACTCAACTTAGTGTTTAGTTCTTGGTTCGATTTCGGATTATGCCAAATTCAACCCATGTACAAAACCACGACATGCCTTAATTAACTTACTCAACTCCAATTGAGATTCAAGGCTAAGGTCCTTGTCATCAATTTCGTAATTTCATTTGTTTTTTTCTCTTCTATTGATGCAATATTACTATTTTATATCCAAGTAATTAATTATAAGTGGTTGATACGATTTAACTAAGATAAAATTGTGTCGATAATATCATACACTAATGAAATTTGAGGCTTTTTTATTATACTTTTTTTTGTTGATAATTCTAATTCTTTATCTTTTGACCGCATATAATGACTTCATTAATTTTTTTTATGAGAGAGAACAAATAGAGAACTCAAAATTATAGAATCCTTAATTGCTAATTTTTTTTACTTCATTAATTTTATGCACCTTTTTATAAGGATGGTCATTGTTGGAGTATATATCATGTAAATTGAAACATCCACATGTGACTTTTCAAGGAGGCTTTTTCAAAATTCTTGTTTTTATCAATTGAAATTGATTGCGTCTTCATGATGAGCAAAATATTGCACTAAAGAGTTATACTAGAGTTCACAAAAATAAGAGTGATTAATTGTCTTTAAAAAAATTTGGCAATTTATAGTTATCGATGTAACTTGTAAAAAAAAAAATCGATGTTACTAAATAATCTCAATACGGATATAAATAACGGTCTCATTTGTTAAGTTAATCCAACAAAGTAAAAATAAAAACGACACAACTTTGTACAAACGTTGGATGGCACCTTACACGTTATTTTATTTTTTTCTGGCTCTTGGACTATACTTTGATGAAATTAATATCTGAATGTCAAACCATATGGATGTGGCTTCTACTACTCTCATTCCAAAGGTGCAAGTGCAATCTTAGAGATACTTTGGATAGTAAAAAGCATACCACAACCAGAATATACAGCAAATACAATAAAAGCAAAAGCAAATATTACAAATAGAGAAATGCCAAATTCTGCCCACAACACATCTTGATTTTTTATTGTTGATCTATTTGTAAAAGCTGACAATTCATTTACGAAACGCATCACCAAAATGAAGCAAAAAACAAACCATAACTATACTAAAGAAAAGTGATAGTGCAAGAATGACAATTTTTTCTTTCACATTTAACATCTTTTTGTTTTATCTCGAAAAGAGAAATATAAAATGAATTTGAGAGAAGAGGGAAGAGATAATGTTTCACAATCGTCTAATTTAGTTTATGTATACATATATATACCAAATTAATTTTATTTTTGTAATGATATACCAAATTAATTAAGGCGTAGCAATGATGAGATTATAATTATATTTATGTGACTTTTTGGTGATAAAATATTGACTTAAATGCATGTTTTATCCAACTATTTTGTCAAAAATGAAATTTTAATTCTTTATTTCTAAATTTTGCTTTTTTGATCCTGCTAACAAATTCTTTGAAATTTTTTTTCCTTCACTATTTCTTATTATATAGAACTCTGTTAATATTGCGGCACTTGAGTGATATTATGAATTAGATAAAATAATTTATATGTCATTATTATTGTAATTAATTTTATTATTTATTTATTTATTTATACATTAAAATTTTAAAAAAAAATTGTTTGATAAAATAAATAAACTTTAAATATTTACTTAAATGTTTTAATTTTAATTTTGTAAATTTT
>JBBPBS010000629.1:3637946-3649404 GCA_037974835.1 Cicer judaicum | reverse complement strand
AAATATAATATTTTAATATAAATAAAATTAATAACAACAATAATTTAATGAATGTCATGTCATAAAAAATAGAAATACTAAAAATTCATTTTAGACAAAATAGAGAAACCAAAAATCCAGTATAGCCTAAAATACTTTTTTTATAATTATTGTTTTTTATTTATTAGATCTAGAGGAAAAATATGAGAGTCGTTAACAAAATAAAATTAAGTTACTAATTTATCTATAAAATAGGAGAAAGTCGTTAAAATAATATAGTAGGTTATTTGTTTTGATACATCTACTCAACTGTATTACTTTGATGTATTTTTTTCTATTATTTTATTTGATTTTATTGATATAATTTTATTTTTTTTATTTTTGATTTATTAAATTAACAATCATTCATGTGTTAAAATAAAAATAAAATTAAAAGGTTATAGATGGTCGCGATGCGACCATCTACCACAGCAAAAAAAAATTGTTGGTCGTAGTTCGGGAATGCGATCTTTTGAAGGTAATGTATTCTGG
Source organism: Cicer judaicum (assembly GCA_037974835.1). Taxonomy (NCBI): domain Eukaryota; kingdom Viridiplantae; phylum Streptophyta; class Magnoliopsida; order Fabales; family Fabaceae; genus Cicer; species Cicer judaicum. The sequence continues at coordinate 3,648,894 of JBBPBS010000629.1, read as the reverse complement.
TATATAACTTTTAATGTAGGGTATAATCGAGAGTTTTAAATAAAAATGGGATATAAATGCAAAATAACGAAACAATTTAGTTTTGAGTAAAAAAAAAAACTAAATTATTTAGTTTCCATATTTTATTATTAATTAATCTATGTGGAGATATATCATGTTAAATTTAGGCTAAATATCACTTGTGGTCCCTTAACTTAATTTCAATTAACGTTTTGGTATTTTATCTTTTTGTTTTCAATTTGGTTCTTTATGCTAATTTTTTGTGATAATTTAATCTTTTATATTTTAAAATGTCAACAATGTTATCTTTTATTTTTACAAAAATTTAAAATTTCATCAAAATTTTTAAACAAGACTCATAAAATTAATTATATTCTTTAATATAAAACAAATTTCATCAAATTCGTAACTCAAATCTTCAAATAAACACATATTTTTCATTCTTTATTTGATATTGTTAGAGATGAAAATATGAGTTTATTTAAATATTTAAGTTATGAATTTGATGAAATTGTATTACATTAAGGATGATAATTAGTTTCACGGATTTTGTTTGAAATTTTTGATGAATTTTTTAAATTTTTGCAAAAAATAAGGATAACATTGTTGACATTTTAAAACATAAAAGATCAAATTGTCACTTAAAATTAAAATAAAAGACCAAATTGGGAAGAAAAAAATAATAAAAGATTAAAACGTTAATTGAAATTAAGTTAAGGGATGACAGGTGGTATTTAGCCTTAAATTTATATCTCTTTTTGATTAAATTTCTTTTATATCTCATTTTAATTTATTTAAAACTCTTCATTATATCTAATTGTCATATTTTATGAACCTTCAGGAGGTCGCAACAGGGGGATGCAACCACATGAAAGATTTTATTTTTGGTCGCATCATCTCAAAATTGCAACTACCAATTGTCATTTTATTTTTAAATTTTTTATAACAAATAAAATATATTTAACGAAAAAAAAAAATACAAAGTTAATACTATTGAGTAGATGTGTCAAAATAAATAACTTTATTTTAACAAATCTCTCTTGATGTATCCTCTTTTGTTGTTGCTAACATGGTATTTAGATGAAAAATATGAGAGATATGTTAAAATAATATAATACGTTATTTAGTTTAGTACATCTATTTAACCACAATAATTTTAATATATTTTTTTTTTATTTAAATACATTTTTTTTATTAACATAATTTGATTTTTTTATTTATTAAATTAACAATTAATTATTTATTATAAAATGATGCAACTTTCTATGGAAAAAAAAAATATTTTGAGGTTATAAGACATTTTGAATAGAAAGATAATATAAGAGTTAAATATTCAATATATCACTTGTATGCTAAATCATTAAAATTATACACCTAGGGTGTCCAATCATCGTTCATCTTGCCTTGTATTTTGATAGTCAGGACTAATTTTGTTAAGAGCCAATTTCGTACGACTAGAAATACTACTAAATTTGAGTAAGGACTAAACTTGAAAATTCTAAATTTTGTATAAATTAAAAATATATTTAATCTTTTAAGTATGTTAATTTTTCTATTTCACATTGAGAGTCGATTATGATTGTTACACACATAATAAAAAATATAATAATTAAAATAAAAAAATAACAAATTTTATTAAATTGTTAATTTTAACTATTTGTGAGTTTCACTATTATCAAAAGATATAATAATATTTTAAAAGTTGTATATATAACAATCATTGAAAAGTAATATAAAAAATAATTATTAAAATTATATTAAAAATTATGAATCATATTTGTTTTAAAATAAAAGAAATTGACATTCATTGTAAAATGCATGGGAATATTGAATTTATAATAAATATACATATATTGTGAAGTTCATGTAAATCACATAATTTAAAATTTGTCAATTTAAATATTTTGTATAAAAAAATATTAATAATATATATACCTTGTGTAATATTTAAAAAAGACTAAAACTATATCTAAGATTAATATAAAGTGTAGTATAGAGATAGACATAAACGTAGAAATCAAGACAAATATTAAGTTTAAGATTTTGATTAAGATTAAAAAAAAACTAAAACTATGACCAAGATTAATATAAAGTGCGATGGTTGTGCACATTATTAAGATTAAGATGATTTTGAAACTACTATATACAATATTGTTAATATTGTTATTTGATTATTTCTCTTAATATTCAAATTTAATCTCTCATTTTTATAAGATATAATTTTTTTAATAATATATAATATTGTAATTTTACATTTAAAATTATTAAGATTAAAATACATTTTTGGTTTCTCAATTTCATAATCCAACTTTGGCCACCACTTTTAAACACAACAATTTTAATTCTTTTGCTTTATTTTCAATTACAAAATTGAGATATTTCTTGATTTTGACTTAGTCGATGTATACTTAGTTAAGATGACATGTTTACTTAATTTTTATTTTTAATTTGCTAATAAAAATGAGATTTTTATTCACTTTTTGCAATTGAGAGTAAATTTTAAAGGTTAAACTTATTATTTTAAAAACGAAATTTTGATAGATCAAAAATATATTTGACTCAAATATTAAACAATGACAAATATTTAATTATGCGTCGCATATTAACTTTAAGATGGCATTTCTAATATGATTTTTAATATAATAATATAAAAAATAAATATTTTTAATAATTCGACGATTGAAATTAATTAATGGTATAAAAAATTTATCAATATATATCAATTAAATTTTAAAATTTATTATTTCTTTTTATTGTAATTTTTATACATTCAATCTTCTCATTGTGAATACAATTTTTACATAATATTTTTTTTATCTCATCAATACAGTGAATACTGATATTTTTCATTTCTGTATCCGAGTGACTACAAATAAAAAACACTTTGATGTAAGTTCGGATAGTAACCGTTATACTATAACTTTTATTTTATGAAGTTTAAAGACAATAGTAAAATAATCACTAGTCCTTTACTTCTCGGTTCTCAGCGTCAGGCATTTCAATTGAAATAGTAATTTATTAATACTTATTTTGAAAAGACAGAATATAAAGAAGCACCAGTGGTGAAAATAATGTTGGTGTGGGTACATCAATTATCCTGAATCGTTGGATGAAAATTATATATCTGAGCTCCCTAATTTTTTTAAATAATTCAATATTAAAAAAACTTTTTCTAGATGAGCTTCAAGTTTTAAAATTTGTCTTTCAAAAGTTACATCCCATGATGCAAGTTTTCTATGAATGTGAAAAAGAAAATATATTGATATATATTTTGAAAAAGAGATAGATTGATTTTCTTTTTCAAAAATAAACTAAATAATCTAAAAATAAATCCAATATAGAATTCTGAATAATCCTTTACACAAAAAATAATAATAATAACATAGTTTATAACAAAAGAGTAATATATTTTTCTTTGTAATAATATCTCAAATTCTAACTGATATCTGTATATATATACACGTGTATCAGTTTAGATAATAATTATACCACACAAAAAAGTGGTCAGTTATGTAGAACGAAGAAAAAAAATGTAAAGGGACCCATGCCACGTAAGCAATCCGTTACGATCTCTGATTCTTATTTCTTCGCTTCGCTTCGCTACTATTCTATTCTATTCTTCTTTTCTCAAGAAACTTCTCGAACATTCATTCCCTCATATCAATGTCTTCTCCTCCATTATAAATCAACATGATCTTTCTTCGGTATCCAAACATTAACCTTTATTCTCTCAAATAAACACAATCTCGTACAAATCACATTATTCACGAATTAGCATACCATAATGCACATGAACAACAAGAGAACAACGTGGGGTCCACATTACATCAGAACACCGTCAAAGGTGGTTTCAGTTCCGGTTCATTTCGTGGGGTCAGAGAGAACCAGAACCGATTTAGCTATGAAGATTCAGAAAGTGGCAAGAGGATTTCTTGTGAGGAAGAGCGTGAAGAAGATGTTGAAGATGAAGGTGGAGTTGGAGGAGATTGAGAAAACTGTTAATAGCGAAGAAACTGTGAAGTTGTTGAAGAAGGATCAAAAGGAGAGGTTAAGGATAAGTGAAACAATCATGAACTTGCTTCTTAAGTTGGATTGTGTTAGAGTTTTTCAATGTTATGCTCTTAGGGAGTTTAGAAAGTCGTTGATTAAAAGACTCATTTTTCTTCAAGAGTTTGTTGATCAAATTCAAATGGTGGGTCCCACATATGAGGATGAGGATGTTAAGGGTAATTTTGTTGGGGTTGAAGAGAAGGAAGATGTTGGGTGTGATGACGAGCAAGAGGGTGATGTAAAAATTGAAGCTTCGATGAACGAGGTGGAAAATGAGGGTAACTGTGTGGGGGAAGAGGTGAATTGTTTGGTGAATGAAACGGAGGATGAAGGGGAGTTTGAGGGGCATGAACGAGATGAGAAAATGGAAGTTTTGGTTAAAGAGGAGAATAAGGGAGGTAACAACATTGAAGCTTTGATGGAGGAAAAGGAGGAAAATGATGAAAATGAGGAGGATGAGGAAGGTAACAAAATGGAAGGTTTGGAGAAGATGGAGGAAAGTGTGGGTACAAGTTTAGTGGAGGAGGGAATTGAGGGTGATCGTGTGGTGGTGAAAGAAGAGGAGGATAAAATTGTAATGGCATATGAGGAGGAGGATTATAACGAAGGAGGTGAATGGAATAGAGAAATGTTGAAGAGGATGATGGAGGACAATGAGAAAATGATGGAGATGATGGCTCAATTGTTTGAGAAGAATGAAAAGCAAACAACACTTCTTACCTCTCTTACACAAAGGGTGGAGCAACTTGAAAGAGCTTTCACTTGTGACAGGTTGAGGAGGAAGAAGAAGAGGAGAAATGTTGATGCCAAATATAGACATAATGCTTGCATCTGAATTTTGATTTGTTTTCCTTGGTGAATTTTCTATTTTTGTTTTATTGTGGTCATTGTAACTAATTCAATTACGTGGCTTCCAATAGTCTTTTAAAATGTCTTTTCTTTAATTTTGAATCTCTTAACATATATTTCAATTTCAGTAAATTCAATTCATAAGAAAACATATAGATAAAAGCCACAAAAGCAAATAAACGATTGATTATGAAGTTTAGTGTGATCAATTTGTGTTTGCATTTCTCACATTGTTGTGATATTCAATTATTTAATTTTGATTGAATTCAAGTGACTGTTATTTTATTAGTAAATATGAATAATATGTAATCATACATACACAATTTAAGACTTTTTCTTTTGAAAGTTAGTCTTAGAAATATATTAAAGGATTGCCCTCTTATATATATATATATATATATATATATATATATTCTTATATACATATCAAATAAATGATTAAATTTATTAAGATACTTAATTATCTATCAACTGTGTTGGCATTAAGGTGAGTCAAATTCAATTAAAATTAGAGACATATTCTAATCCAAGTCATATGTTGTGATACAATTAGTTTATGTTACATTCATCATAAAAAACATCTAGAAATGTTAGGAAAGGCACAGTCTTGCTTGGCGGTAATCAAATAAATGACTTTAAAAAAGCTGTGTAGCTGTCCTACCCATGATCCACTCTAAATCAGATGAAGGCAAAGAAATTTGTTGGGCAATAAGATGCACTGCTTCTTTGGCTCCTTTGTAGCCACATTCAGGAACAACAAATGGAAAATCACTGCAACAACAAGATTGAACAAAGCTTAACATAATTTTTTCCGAACTAAATTCTTATACCAATTTTCTTATTTTGCTTTGTGGAAGTTACCTGCCCCATATTACACGGTTGGCGCCAAAACTAGATACAACTTGGGATAATAAAGGAGACAAATCTAGATAAGGAAATTGTGTCCTTGATACTCTGAAGAGAGCACTAAATTTCACATATACCTGTCATTAATTCAAAAATTTAGTATTCCTAATGCTAGAGGCTTCACTATTTAAGGTTAAAAAATAAAATGACTACCATAACTTTGATAAGGCATTTCACAAAATTACACAAAAGAATCATATCTATAGTTAGACATAATCTTTTACAGATTTACACCTTTTACCATGACTTTTAATTAACTTCAGCCGCAATATAAAGAACTTTAAGGTCTCTGAAATGGCATAGAAACTACAACTTCGAGTACATCGAATGAAATATAAAAATTTGCAACATAACTATAACATCAACCAGAATTTAAAATCATGTCTTTTACTATGCTCTTCATTCAATTGACATGAGAAACCTTTGGTTGATGTTATTACCAAGAGAACACATAATAAGCATCTAAACGAATTATAATTCTGTAATTCTTTCAAGATATTCAGAAAATTACAATTAATAAAATAATACAGGCATGCTTCACTTACCTGTGGGAATCTAGATAGATTTAAAAGCTTGGAAAACACAAGACCCTCCTCATCATTTCTGCAATATAGTGCTCATATAAGGGTACATTTCTTGGTTTGTAACAATGATTATAATATGGCTTACATCGGTGGTTTGCAAAATGCCAAGTGATCAAGTAATACAACTGTTGATGGAAACTCATTGCACAATTGCTCAATTTCAGATATATGCAGATCAAGACCCTGAAATTATTATTCAACTCATTAAATATGTTCTACACATGTATAGCAGGGTGGCATATTGTGGAAAATAGCCGTTTATTCAATTTCCACTACGCTACATTGCTATAGCTCTGATATAACCACTATTTGGCAGCATGTTCTAAGCGTATCATGGAACTTTAACGTTTGTTCAAATTCCGCTATACTACTGCAATATCACCACTATTTGACAATATTGTACCAGACAAGTAGAAATATTCTGGCAAACTAACCGCCAATTTAGTCCTTAAAAACTTTTACTCCTAATTTGTAACTCAAATAAATGAAAATATAAAGCAGTTTCTATTCTCTAGCATTTTGTTACGCCTATCTCATTATTCTCTGCTATAACTTCATAAACTATTAGGGACTAACCAATGATATTTAACAAAATGTTAGGGACTAATGAGATGGATATGTCAAACATAATGAAATTAAAATTATATTAGTGAGAGGAGAGAGAACTTTGGAAGATAACTCTGATGATTTAAAATACCTTCATACACATGAAGTTCACTGGTACATTCAGTTCACCAGCCCTTTTGAAGATTGCTTTCCCTATTTCATTTGTCATCTGCAATGATATCATTTAAATATAACACAAGTAAAAAAAATTGATCCAATAAACAATAAGAACAAAACAAAAGTATATGTTTCGAAATTCAATATTATTCCTACATCTTATGTTCTTTCCTCAACATAATGAGGAAATGGATTCTCTCCGTTGAAATTCTATCAATTTTCCTCAATTACAACATCTCAACCATCAAACTCAATACCCTCTCTTCTTTTAATTTTATATATCTTTTTTTCTCTCATATTTGATGGTTGAGATGACATAATTGAGATGATTTTAATGGAGAGAATCTATTCCCACACAATGATACCCTTTGTTTTTGATATCTTGTTTTCTTTTTAATTATATGTTAAATGTGTATATGTTTTTCTTGAAAAGGTAACTTAAAACTAGAAAGCTGTTTCTAGCCCCACAATTAGACCAGTCCTAAAAACTTCCATCCTATGATGCTGTTTATTCATGTAAGTTGATATAAGTACATGTTTGGAATGGCGGTGAGTTTGACGAAATCACGGTAGCATTGTAATTTTAATGAAGCTTTAAAGTGTAACTTTTGTCAAAATCACAATGGTGCACTAAGATTCTGTTAAACTCACCAACAATTCAAACATCTACAATACTTCCTGGTAGATACAATCATAAATAAACTTATTAGTTACTAACTTCTGAATAATCAAAGTTATATAATTTGTACTATTTCTTCAGCTTAGACCATGAACAGACTGATACATCGGTGAAAAGAAAAGAAGTTGCCTACCTTTTCACCAGATGGCCACAAATAAGGGTTGAATCGAACAGCACGGTAGCCATCCTATATAATACAAATAAAAAGAAAACATCAATTGCTTTTTAAATGATTCACCCGTGTAATGTGATCTAACAAAGACAAGAACACCGGACACAAAACAGACATTGAGATATAGATATTGAAAATAATTTAAGAAAATAGAAGTGATTGAATGTAACTACATATTTTGGTGTAAGAATTTGACATGTGTTAGACACCGAACACTCCTTTGAGCTGAAGTGTTGGTGCTATAAAAGATGTGATAGATAAAAATGAATAATTAGATCTAGACCTTCAGAACAAGATGCTCAAACTGCTTAAGCCCGCTTCCATCACCAGCTGGATTAGCAAGACAACAACCAAAAAATTTGGCTGGATATTTCTTCAAAACACTGTTCCATTAAAAATTGATAAGAAAAAATAACATACATATAACATTATAAAAATATAAATGAATTCATCGTATTATAGACAACTATTAATTAGATTAAGCATAACTCTAAACCCCCAGCTGACCTAGCATGGAATACTCGCCAAATGCTGAGATATCATATTAAAACTAGAAATTCCATCTTCACCTGTGTTCTAAACTGGGGAAGGCTGAAAATAACAGTTTGTTCAAATTTTGTTGTACTTCAATGCTATAGTGCCGCTATAACAGCTAATTGGCAACACTTTGTACTAAATAGCGTATCACAAAATGATAGCAATTTGTTCAAATTCAACTATACTATAGGGCTGTTATAGCCGCTATTTGACAATGTTGAAATTGGCATTTCAGTATTGTCTAAATGCAACAAAAGCACTGACATTGAGTATTCCTTCCATCAAGTAGGATCAAAATGAAAGTAAAGTTGAACATATATACCTTGTAACATAACTATGATCAAATTTATGATTAATTGGCTGTACAATGAGTGCACCATCTACTCCTGCTTCCTTCATACACTACAAAAGTTTTGTAACAGCATCCATGATGATGTACATAGCACAAATCCAATCAGAATCTGTTTCTATGTAAGTAACCTTAACAATTTGGATTTGTGTGAAATAACATATAAGCAGACTGCATCACATCGCATTCTATAATCTATATGAATGAAAGCAGGGTTTGGAAATATAGGTTTGCGACTGTGATCTAGAATGTGACATCAAAGTTTTTTAGGGTGTCGAAACTGCGATGTGACCACAATAAAGACCTTATTGGCCGGAAAATAAAGGATCGCTATGCGACCACAACAATTACTATGGTTGCTATTTAAAACTCTGAATGGAAGTTTCAACATTTGCAACATACAAGAATAAGGTGTCTACAAACTCTTTGAAACAAAACAAATATGCAAAATTAAGAGACATAATCATTCAAAAATATAGACATGAGCAAAGAGACTAAAAAATACAAACCTGGAGCAGAAAATCTACATGTCCAGGTAAATTAGGCTCTTGTCCAGGCGAGTAAGGGAATTGACCAGCCTTAATGTTCAACCAAAAACAAATTAAAAAAAATGTAAATACTTGCTATATGATTATGAACAACCTGATCAAAATCATAACAAAAATATAAAGCCACAAAAAGAAGTACAATATCATTTTGCACAGAAATTTCAGCCTAGTATTATTCAGAAAAGTTTTGATTGATTAAATTAAATTGAACAGCCAACAAATATATTGACAAATAAAATTAACAAAAACCTCTAAGTGCATGTTTGGATGAGCCAAAATTGATTTTAACATGTTTGAGTGTGCTCTATTCGAATTAATTATAACCTGAAGTTAGAATTTGAAGTTTTTGCCTCTACATTTGATTTTTAGACTCAATTTTATTGTCCACTAGATTTTTAGAAACGAAACATAAATCACTTTACATTCAACTCAATTTTAAGTGGAATCAATTTTACAGATGTCAATACATTAAAAATCAAACCATAGAACCAAACACACATTTCACAAGTAATATGATTAATTGAAACTAACATAAAAACCAATTCTAATTAAATAACAAATGGTGGTTTAATCGAGAATTGGTTTAAAGAAGAATTAACCTAAATGTGAGGAAGTAGTGATATGTTTTGATACCTCTTGAGAAGAAGCCCACACGTGTAGATGTGAATCAATGACTTTAAAGGTTGAAGGGGTTTCACTCAACGCCATTCTAATTCTAATTGAAGCAACACCTCTTCTCAAATTGAAAGTGGCTTTCCTCAAACAATGATTTGTACTTACCACTGAAACTGATGAAAACACACTACTCAGCCTTAGCGCCATTTCATGTGTTGATTGATTACATCATTTTATGGCCGAAATTTTTAATATTATTTTTATTACTAATTATTTTATTTTTTGTATAAACAATTTATGAGCTTAAATGGTATTATATTCTATCGCTCAATCACAACTTTATCTTGCCATATATTTTGTGGCCGTTTTTTTTTTTAAGTAATAGCAATATTCTTCAATTTTATTGAACTTAAGTATATAATTAATATTTTTTATTTTCTCACATTTTATTTTATTATATAATATTTAATTTAGTTGAGTTCGTTTATTTTTAGTTTTATAATAATATTTCTGTTATCTGAATTTCAAATTTTATATTCATTTTGTATGTTATAAATTTAAATTTAAATTTGAAAAATAATTGTGTGGTCAACCACGATGTTTTATAGAAGAATGTTAGAGTAAGATTGATATTTCGATTTCCAATTTTCTTTAATGGTATATTTTGAATTGAAAATTAACTATAGGGTTAATTTACTCAAAAATCTGTTTGATCAAAATTATAAGTTTTTTTTAATACCAATCAAAATTAGTAGTTATATAGGATCAATTAAAATTAATAGTTATTAAATTAGGTGTTGTGAATTTATTTGTAAATTTATTTTTTTATTTTTGGAGAATTGATATTTATATTATTATTTGTTGATCAACTCTTTCAATATGAACGAATGAATATATATTATTTTTAACTAAAAAAATCAAAATTAAAATTTAAAA
>JBBPBS010000629.1:3605508-3626291 GCA_037974835.1 Cicer judaicum | reverse complement strand
ATAATTTAAACATTAATTAATATGAAACTTATTTTTAATTAAGAATATTCTTTTATAACATTTTCCAATTTTAAATTAATTAAACTAATTTTACCAAACACTTTAATTAATGTATCACATATAAGTTATAAATTATCTGATATCAACAAATTTTAACCAAACATGATCTAACTGAGATTAAAAATATTTTTTAATATATAGAATTCAGTCAATTTTTTACAATAATTCATTTGAGATTGAGTGTATTTGAACAACTTGTGTTAAATTGCATTTAGTAAATCTTCACCTCTATTTTTCTGTTTTTCATTTTTTTTTTGGGGTGATTTTGTAATTTGAGACATTATTGACTAATAAATGTGTACGTCTCACAATCGAGATATAAGTTATAATTCGTCACATTGTGAGAGATTAATATCTTCTACAACACTTAATCTCACCTCTACTTATTCTTACGTCATAAGAAATTAGAAGGAAAAAAAAACATGTTAAAATAAGTAAACAAATAACACCCTAGTATTGTACAGTTGGAGATGATGAAAGAAACATTTAAATGTTTCCCTTTTTCTCAAATCATTTAAGAATGAGTTTACATTCTCGTTACCGAGATAAATTTTTAATTCGTTACAAGATTTTTTTAAATTATTAAATGACATGTATTTCTATGAGTGCCTTTAAATTTTGTATCCATCCAAAATTTTGTGACTAGTCAATTATTTTCCCGTAACGGATGGATACGTAATTGGTTTCTATAAACAGATTTTGAATGATGAATTGTTGGTGTGAAACGCTTAAGAAGTGAGTTGGCATCTACATTTAAAGTGTGTGTGCATTAACTATAAAACCATCGTCAAATTTTGTATTAATTAGTGTCATTATTGTGTCATCTATACTTAATGTAATTAACATTTTAGAGGAGGATGTTCTTTTAAAGTTATTTTGTAAAAACTCTTTATTTATTCAAATTGATAATATAAATTTGAAATTGTTATAATTATAAATGATGAATTTGTAAATAAATATTCAGATTAATTGTATAAATCAACAAAATAACTACAGATATCACACCATTAAAATGCTTAAAATATTTATGCATTTAAAAATATAATAATGATTACGTCAAATTTATTGATTGAATTTATAATTGATAAAACTTAATATGTTAATTTGAATTAAATAAATATTATAATAAATAAAAAATTAAATAAAGTCGACCCAAGATGACAAACAAAACAATGTTAAACTCAAATAATAAAATCACATACAAAACACAAATGAGAAACTATATATATGCGTGTAAAAAATACTTATTTAAATAAAATGAGAGAAAATAAAATATACAGAAATAATTTAAAATTATAAAATAATCATAAATCACTCATATTTAATAGATAAAGGATAAAGAAAAAAAAAATATTTTATGTGAATAGTATATTTTTATTTTTTATTGACTCATTCATTTATTATCTCTCTTATTAAATTTTGAAAATAACTGATAATATAAAAATACAATGAGAAAGTAATATTAATGTATTTTTTTTGAACAATTAATGTAATCTTTTAAAAACCACAATAAATAAGAATAGATTAAATAATTGTGTAATTGTAAGTACCAAGATGATTATAGCGTGTTTCTATGCGCATAGCAAAAACTTTGATGACGCGTTCCGCTTACTAATGCTACTCTTGCTTCATTTCTTTTTATTTTGAGTTGGTTCTCTCCACTAGATTATTTTAATCGAGGCACCTAGATATTAATTGCAAATATCTTATTAGAAGTGAGAACATTTATTCGTAATATTGTAGGCTTTCGGTCTCTTCGATAAATTCAATTCATCTTAGTCATTTTTTTTATTAAAAAACAATATTTATTTGTTTAAATTAATTAAAATTATTGATAAAAAATATTATAATTCAAAGTCGTTAAAATAAAAAATAATAAATTTGTGAATAAATTCATAACATTTAAATTATTAATATAATACGATAAAATTTATATAATTGTAATAAAGTCAAAAAAATATAAAATTGAAGTGTTTATATTAGTTATATCTTTAATTATATAACATTAATAATATCAAAATTATTGTTAAATTTATATTTGATTTGTCAATTTGAATCAAAAAACGCCGTAACAAAATATAAAATAAATCGTTACACTAAAATTGAACAAATAATAAAAAAAATGACAAATCATAAAAGAAAATAAAAAAGGCTTAATTGCAGTTTTGGTCATCCTATTTTAGTTGAATTGCGAAAATAGTCATTCCATTTTATTTCTTTCTAGTTTTGGTCTCCTAAACAGAATTTCGGTCCAAAACTTGATGAAATTTTATTTTTTAAAGTCGTACTACACCATTTATGATAATAGATTTTAAGTATAATTGTTGCAAATGAGATCTTAAAGTATGGTGTGACTAAAATAAATGCAAAAAATAAAATAAAATTTTATCAAGTTTTGGACCAAAATTATGTTTGAGGGACAAATACTAAAGAGAAATAAAATAAAGAGTGTTTTCGCAATTCAACTAAAATAAAAGATCAAAACTGCAATTAAACAAAAAAAAATATCATTAAATATACATGTAAAAGTAAAATTTCAAAATAACAAGCAAATAAACAAAAATAAATAGTAGAATTACCTTTATATATATCACATAAGAAGATGTAAAATATTAGTCAAAAAGAATAAAATTTTTAGATATTAATCTTTATCTTCAATACTTATCATGAAAAACTCCATATTCTAATAGTTTTTGAGCATACTAACTAATGTCACAAACTTTGATATTTTTTTAATAAAAATCATACAAGATAAATCACGAAAACTAAAAGACAAATTTTGTGATATATGGTTGGTGATGTGTTGGTACCATAGTGGATGCATATGACATGTTGTCATGTGTAGCCTGTAAGGTTTGTGTTATAGCCCTAGCAAGTTGTTTCAAGGAGATGGAATAGGATGAGTGGATAATGCTTCTCTTGTTCCCCTTGGCCATGGTCCTATTTCTATTGCTTACATTCATTTGTTATCCCTAACTAAGGAAACAATAATTAGTATGGATATATCATAATCTAATTTAATATTTTTTAATTATTAAAAATCACAAAAAACATTTAGATAAAACTTTAAATTTACAGACTTTTTTAACGGTTTATTTTTTAAAATAATTACTTTTAGAGTTTTCAAACCGATTTATTATAATTATTGAAGAAAATAAAAAACTAAAAAAACAATTTAAAAATATAAATAAAAAGTTGTTTTATGTAGACTATCATCAAAATTATTGTGTAATTGACTTTTTTTTCGTTAAAAATATTTAAATAAATACAAAATAATTTTTATTTTTAATTTTCTAATAAATAATCTATAAATTATATGTTAAAATAATATTTTAAATAATTTAAAACAAATTGGCTCTTAATTGCACCTTTTACTCATTTAACTTGTATTTTCCTATTTTTTAAAATTAAAATTTATATAACTAATTCCTTAATTTGTAGTAAAAAGCTTAAGGGTTGGGGCTGCTAAACTGTCTTTGTCGTAAAGTGATCTTTTTAATTGATTCGGTCCCCATAAGATTGTATGTAGTGTAAAATGGGTACATTAAAGAATCTCATCTTTCTTTTCATCCATAAGCATCATGATTGCTTGGATGGATTTTTTCCCCTTTACTTTCATTCCTGATTGTGGCATCGGTCCAAACATTTATTGAGATTTAAAGTGAGATAGATAAAAAAAAAAGTAGAAGTTCTTTTAATGTTAATAATGATAATTTTTATTAATAATTTTATTAATATTTTACTAATTTCTTATTTTTGTTGGATTGCGATGACAGTTCGTGAGATCATTAGATTGAGTTAAAATGAATGGGATAAATGATTTTATCATTATATTTTTATCTAAAATATTAAGATATTGAGTATATAGATCTTCTCCTTTATATATTAAGTTTGAGTTCAACATTTATATGGATATGCTCCCCCTCAAACATAATTTTTTTAATCCAATCTACGTACATTTGTATCGTTGTTGGTTGCACATCTATGGTATTATTGCGTAGTAAAAATTATTGTTCCCACAAAAATTTTGTTACCAATACCGACCACTCTTTACTATGATGATTAGCAAAAATGACGATTATTAATATAATGGTTTTTTTATATTAGAATATGCAATAAAAATAAAACATTGGAATTGTAGTTTTTCACAATAATAGATGTTATAAAACTAATCTTCTCTAAGTCACGAGTGTTAAACTCTTAAAAATAAGATGAACAATTATAACTAACCCCTTCTTTGAAAGAACAAAAGTGTATTTTAAATTAATAACCAACCTATTTTCACGATTGATGTATTAGCAATATCCATTAAAAGAGGCCAGCTTTCTTGATTTTAAGAGAATCAAATATATTTTCATGATTTCATTCTCTTGTCCAATTTTATGAGTCAGATATTGAATTAACTTTTTAGTACATCATTTGAGTACAATCATCACTCTTACTAAGATTGGATTAAAAGATCAATACCCGTGACAAAAAGAAAGAAATAGAAATGGTTAAAGACCCACTGATGGAAATTCTACAATCCCAAGACAAAGGAGATATACTCACACAAGATCATAGCATAATCAAAACTTAAATATAAAAACATTAAAAATGTAAAAGAACAAAATAACATGGAAAAACTGAATATAATTGAAACTTAAAATTCGTTAAGAGAATAACAAGTAGAAAAAAAAAGCAAGATTGACAATATTTTGTGAGTAGGAATGTCTTTCAAATTGAGTATTTTTGTCCCCTTTTATAGCCCTAGGTGTCTTCATGGGCTTTAATTGCAAAAAAACCATCAAAATTTTAGAGAAAAAAATTGTTTAGCAGCAGAAGTTGAGCAGATTACGGTCGTAATGACCATTACAATCAGGTCGTAATCTCTATTGCATTGGTGTGGCAAATCTTCAGTTTTTTTTTTCTCGCCCAACCATTACAGCCGTAATTCTTGCTAGAAATCACTTTTTATTTAATCTTCCAGATCAAAATAGACCATGATTGCACCATTTGACTTTAGGGCTCTTTGCACCTAGAATCTTCACTTCTCTTAGCAATCAAAGCAAAACAAAACAAAAAATAGGGATATATAACCGAAGTCTGATTAAAAACGTCAAATTAACCTATCAAATAAAACTAAAAAGACATATAAATTCTAGATTATCAAATTCTCTCATTCTTGAATCATTGTTTCTCCTAAAGCAATTGCTTAAGGTAAAAAATTATGAACAAGTAGACAACATGAATAATGAACTTAATATTCAGTTCAACTACAAACAATAGGCAAATTTCAAAACTAAGGGATAACAAACTTCAGTTCCAAATTAGGGACATTAACTCCTATGAAAACATGATTTTCATTAATAGGATACTCAACTCTCAAATTCTCTCAGTCTTTTAGGGTAATGGACATTCACTTAAAATTTCACCAAAGCAGAATGCCCTACCATAAACTTGACTATTAACCATATTTCCACTACATCACTCATGAGAACATATATGAATCAAAAGCTCTTTTTAAGGTTGTAATGGTGTCGAGAGACAATAGGTGAGGAAAAAAAATAGGGGATATTCAAAAAGGCTATAGCAAATTTTGAACAAGGGGAGCTTAACACATTCAAAAAATCCTTCATCAACCCAAGTTTCTTTTTACATTAGGGGCACTACTTACCATTTCTCTGTGTACTCTACCTTTTCACCCTACGAGATCTCACTTGTAATGAGTCAAACCTGTTACTCCGAGTATAGCACCTTATTTTGTCATTTCATATAAGAACTTATTGAATTTATTGTTATTCCTTTTTTTAATAATCTTTTATCTTGCTTTTTTTTAAAAAAAAGTAGCCCCCGTATATATAAAAAGGAACCCAATAATGATTTTATCAATAAATAAGAGAACCAAGAAAAATAATTCATGTAGAGCTCAAAATGGGCAACTAGTAGGGAGTATCAAATATCGAATAAGTCATGGGAACTAAAAAAATTTCTATCTGTAAGACGGTTGTAAGCCAAGTTCTAGAAAACATAATCAATGGTGAATAATCATTCAAAACAAGAAGAGGGACATACTATTTGATGATGTAACACAAACCTCTATATAAGCCAAAAACTCATATTTAGTAGGTAAATCAATGAGAACATGCAATCAAAAAATATGCTAATTTATCAAACTGAAATTATGGCTCTAGAAGGTGATTTCATTGTCAATTTGACAACATGTACAAATATTATCATTCCCTATCAAAGACATCAAAAAGTTTCTTTCAAGCAAGGATAATTTATTTATTACTATTATTATTTTCAAAATACACTAAAAAAATAGAATAAAACACTAAGAAAAAAGAAAACAAGAAAGTATATCCTCATGTTTAGTAGTGCCTTTTAGATATCTAAAGATCTTTTTAATATCAATTAAATGAGATTCTTTAGGTTCATATTGAAATCTTGCACATACACACACGCTAAAAAAATGTCAAGTGTAGAAGCAGTTAAGTAGATTAGAGAATGAATCATCCCTCTGTATACCTTTGATCCACCTCTTTACTAGATTCATCCTTTTCAAGAGAACATGTGGGAGGCGTAGGTGTAAGCATGGATGTGCATTCGTCCACCTTAAATTTATTAAGGCTTTGATAAATTCACCTTTAAAGCTTTGATAAATTTAGATTCCAAGAAAAAATGTAAGTTCTCCAATCATGTTCATCTCAAATTCATTTTGCCTTAACTTAGAAAAATCTCGACAAAGCTTAACATTAGTGGAACAAAAAATTATATCATCAACATACACTTAGACAATGAGAAAGTCACTATTAGATGATTTTCTAAATAAAGTACCGTCAACTTGACCTATTTCAAAATCATTTTTAGGAGAGAACTACTTAGTCTATCATACCAAGCTCTTAGAGGTTGTTTCAGACCATACAATTTTTTTTTTTTAATTTAACATAATGATATGAACTTTCATTATCTTAAAATCCATGAGGCTATTTGACATAGACTTTTTCATTTATATAACCATTAAGGAATGTACTTTTCACATCCATTTGATATAAGATTATTTTATTGAAAGATGCAAATTAAAGTAAAACTTTGGTTGCTTCTAACCTTGCCACATGGGTAAAAGTTTCAATGTAATCAATACCTTCCTGCTGACTATAGCCTTGAGCTACAACTCTAGATTATTTCTTACCATTTCATCTTTCTCATTCAACTTGTTTTTGAAAATCCACTTGGTTCCAATAGGCTTATTTTCTTTGGGTTATGGTACAAGATCCCATACATAATTTCTCTTGAGTTGGTGTAGTTCTTCTTGCATGGCCATTATCCATCCATTTTCTGATAGTGTTCCATTTATTGTTGCAAGTTCAATTTTAGAAAAGAGCCAAACATTGATGTTTCTTTAAACACATACCTGGTCTTGAGAGGATCATTTATATTTCCTATAATGAGAGAATATGGTTGTGATAATTTATATTTACATCATAGTTTAGGTTCTTGATGAATTTGACTAATGGACGATTCATCATTACTTGTACATATGTTGTCAAGTTCATATCATGGTTATTCAAAGGGTGATCTTATTGATTCATATGATCTTTCAGGTTCCTCTAATACTTGAAAATATGCAAAATCGTCCTCTTGCTTGTACTTTTTATCACCACATTTTTTGTCATCAAATTAGACATGGATTGATTCTTCAACATTCAAAGTCTCTTTATTGTATACTTTGTATTCGTTAGACCTTTTAGAGTATCCCAAAAAGATACACTTTTGAGATTGTGAATCAAACTTACCAAGATTCTATTTGATGTTCAAAATATAACGTATACAACCAAATTGATAAAAATACAAAATGTTGGGTTTTATTCATTTCCATAGTTCATGAGATGTCTTATTGATAATATGTCTTACCTAGATTTTGTTATACTCTAGAGTATCAGAAAATTGGTTTTATTGTACCATTGACAAAGGCGAAAGTTTTAATTCAAAATTGTTTGCCTCTATCGTCGGGTGTGCAATACATGAATGTAGTACCCTAGTATTGACATAGACATATCCTTTCAAAGTTCTATTTTCATACATTGTTAAATCTTTTTCTTGTCAAGAAATTATTTGGTATCTTATTCTCATATGGAAAAATCTTTCTATCTCGGGTATTGGTTCAACAAAATTCCTAAGACTTCAAATTCTTTGCAATCAAAGAAAGAGAACAACTAGTAATAGGAAAATAAAAATTAATTTTAGTCTAATCAGTGCCAAAAAAGAGAATTAATATCAACATCAAAGTCCTTGACAACAACGCAGAAAACTTTATAAGTCCATAAGTGTACAATATTAATGGACAGTAAAAATTATCACTCCCACAAAGACTTTGTTATGAATACAAATATGTCTTTACTATGATAATTAGCTCATATGACAATTGTTGATATAATTATTTTTTATTTCAATTTGCAATAAAAATAAAGCCTTGGGATTGTAAATTTTTACAACGATAGATGCAACGAAACAAATCTTCTCTAAGTCATGGGTGTTAAACTCTTAAAAATTAGATAAACAATTATAATTATCTCATTCTTTCAAAGAGACAAAAATATATTTAGGAAGATCTTATAGAAAAATTCTAGCTTATTAGGGCATGCCTCTTGGATACCCTTGTTTAGGAAGATTTTGAATCAACACTGTGACCAAAGGAAATAGGTGCTTGCGATGGATGTTGCTTAAACAAATATTCCCTGTTTTGACTAAAATTTTAGTAAGTTATTACTACCAGTGACCTTGATATTCCAATAGTTTTATTAGTAGTTTTATTGTATTTTTAAGTTAGTTTTTTATACCACTTTTGAGGAGGTACTCTTCTACTGTTTGAATGTCACCATTGGATAATGATTGTTGTTCGTTGGTGATACTAAGAAGACTTTGGATGTTTAGTTTGAAGTGTCTCATTTATAGTTTTCACCCCTTAGTTTTTATTATTATTGGTGTTGGTTTTGGTTTTATTTTTATGTTCATGTTCCACATGGAAAAATTAATTTAATGAGCTCTGAATATTCCGTTGTTCACTCTTTTCCAAAAACTGGCATTAGAGCTTTAATTTTCATGTGGTAATTATTTTGCAGAAAATTATGGAAGTCAATACAACATATATGATGACCTTGAATGCATCAAATTATGTCATTTGGAATAGTGAGATGGTGGATCTTCTTTATGTGAAAAATTATCACCAACATGTGTTTGATGTAATGAATCTGAATAACAAGATTGTTTATGAGTGGATCTTATTACACAATCAAGTGTGTGGATATATTTGTCAATGGATTTATAGCTACATTTTGAATCACATTAGTGGGGATAAAAATAAAAAAGTTCCTTGTGGGATAAGCTTAAGCAGCTGTATGCAAAGAAGACATATAATAAAATAAGATGTATTTGATAAAGAAGTTGTTAACCTTGAAACTTCAAGAAGAGACTTTGTTGGCATGTAAATTGAATATTTTCTAAGGAATTATGAATCAGTTATCTGCTATGGATATTAAATTTGATGATGAAATTCATGAGTTATTTCTTAATGGTTTTTTGCCCGATTCATGGGAAACTCTTATTATATCATTATTTAATTATGCTCTTGATTTTGTGTTGTCAATGGACCTTGTTAAAATTAGTACCTTGAATGAGGAGATGAGAATAATGTCTTAGGATTCTTCTTTTGAATCATAAGTTTTTGTTCCTAAATCAAAATGGAGAAGCAAGAATCGTTATTCTGAGTAATAGAAAACAAAGTAGCAGCAACTCCAAAAACAGGTACAAAGTTGTTGTGTGTTAAAACTTTGATAAAAAAAGGGTATATTATGAATAATTGTAGGCTTTTGATATTGCAAAATAAGGAAAAAGGTAAAGCAAAATAGAAAAAAGAAGATATTGACGAAGACAACACTAATTTGATACCAAATGACTTGGTTTTTACTAAAGAAAATGATACAGTTAATATAATTGATAATGCATCCAATTGGATGGTTGATAATGGTACTTCAGTACATGTCCCTTCCACGAGAGGTATTTTCTAATCTTATGCTCCAAGTGAATTTGGTGATGTGAAGTTGGCTCATAAAGGTGTGCATAAGTTTGTTGGCTTTGGAGATGTTGATTGTAAGATGTCTAATTATTCCAAGTTAACTCTCAAAGGAATATTCGTTGTGATGAAGGTTGTGATAACTAGTTCTCATGAGACACTTGGAAACTCACCAATGTTTCTAAGATTAATGCTAGAGGTATAAAATTTCCTACTATTTACGTGGAACATGAAAAATAATTAAAAAGGTTCATGCAATTGAACCCGATGAAAAAGTTGAGTTATGTTATAAGAGGTTGTGTCACAAGAGTAAGAAATACACCATTGAACTAGCTAAACATGATGGGTTATCCGACATGAAAAATCCATACTTGAAGTAATGTGATCATAGTTTTGCTGAAAACAAGAACATATTTTCTTTTAAGAGCCACTTGTAGAACGAAAAGAACACCATAAATGGGGGTTTGAATTGTATTTATAAAACTTTTGATGTGGCTATACTAAAATAAAGAAGGTAGTGCAAGTGAACCAAAACAGAGAGACACAACGATTATCCTGGTTCACCACCAACACGGTAGCTACGTCAAACTCCTTCAACTTGAAGGATTTAATCCACTAGTTTATCATTGAACTAGACTTACACTTGAACACCTACTAGTCACACTGATTGTGTCAAATCTTCTAGCTTAATACTATCAAATTGTTGAGGAAGACAACTGCTACTGGGCTAGGTTACAACAAAATACGTTTTGGGTTTTTTTGAATTATCTCTCGCAGAGAGTGTTTACAAATGTATTACTTCATAAATTATATTAGCACTAATGTGAAAATAGAATGATATCAATAGTATATATGTGTTTGTTGCTTGTATACTTTGTATCTTGTGTGTCTTTCTTCATTGAGGGAGACACGTCTTTTATAGAGTACGATTAGGGTTTCTGACTATTGTCTTGATTACAGGGAATCAACATAATTCATGGAGTTTCATATCGTGTTTTTATGGAATTGATTTGTTAGAGAAACATTCTAGAAAAACTGATTTGTAATGATTCAATGTATCTATTTAAACTATTGGAATTAAAGGATACATTGATCAGAGAAAGTCTTTAGACTTTTAGCAATTAGTTGATTTAAGATGTGTATTAGAGGATGCACAATTGTTTTGTCTTTAGAGTGTTGACATTTTTAGAGTGTTGAATTTTTTCAAAGGATACACAAAAGTTTAGAGTCATTAATCAGGTGTTTTATGTGATTATCAAAGGCATATGCAGTAATTTGCTTGTCACGTTTATCATAAGTAGATTACTTCTTGTCACACTTATAATCAAAGAGGTAGATTACTTCAAACAATTTTGTTGTCATCAAAACAAGTAAGGGGCATATTTTTTCATCTCAGCTTGGTTCCAACACCACTCACCTAGAAGACAATAAATTCTTGATTTGGTACATTATCATCTATGAAGTCTTTTGAAGACAAGAACGCTTGGGGAAAATGCATACTTTTTTATGTTTATTTATGAAAATTCAACAAAGACTTGAGACTAAACTTTGAAGAGTAAATATTTTTTTTTGAGAGTATTAAAACAATTTAAGACCTCCATTGAGCGTGAAACTGAGAAGTAGTTGAATTGCATACAACTAGATAATGGAGATGAATATTTGCAACCATTTGACACTTATTATAGAGAGAAAATGATCAGACATCCGAAGTCTTTGTAATTGAATAATGTTGTTGAGTGGGTGAATAAAATATTGGTTGAAATAGTTGAATGTTTTATGTCCCAAGCAGAGCTTCCACATTCTTTTTGGGGTGAAACATTGAGAAAATTTGTGCACGGCCTAAATCTTTCACCATGTGTGTCTTGGCAACATGAAGTATTATAGATGATTTGGTCAAATAAGATTATTTCTTATGATATTTTTTGTGTTTTAAAATTTAAATCATTTGTGCATACTAATAAAGAAGAGATATATAAAGTGAATGCTAATGTAAGCAATGCATGTTTATTGTTTATTGTGTAGAAGGAGTTTCATACTATTTTTATGATTTTGTAATGAAGAAAATTATTAAATGTTGTTATGATGAGTTCATAAAAGAACAATGGTCGAAAGACATGATATGGAAGATATGTCATAACAATGCATCTATTTTTCTAAGCCCAAACAAGAATAAAAAGTAATTGAGATTTTTTATAAGTCAAGTAGAGTTAATGGTGATGATCTGACTTAAGATTTATATTATTGTGATGAATAGATGCAATTAGAGGTTGTAGTTGTTACACAGACAAAAACCACCATATAAATAAATTTTTTAAAAAGGTACACTGTCAGAAGGTATGTGGTTGCAATTCTTGAAGAAATACCTATTTTAGTTTGATATACATATGATAATGATATTAATTTGTCGATAAAGCCTCAATTAAAGAAAAAGTTTGAGACCACATAGTTGCCAGAATGACAACAATTTACTCAACTTTAGTCGTGATGGGAAGATATATTTGGTGAATCACTCCTCAAGTGGGAGCCAACAACAATTAAAAAAATTGAAAAAAAAAATAGTGTGTAAATGGGCTAAACTCAAGTGTTGTTAGTGTGAAGGAATATAAAACCCTAATAGTGTGGTATAGTGAGCGCGTGTAAATATCATAAAGTGAGGCACAAAATAGAGACAACATGACCTAAAAAAAGAAGGAAATGAGGTGCTGGATCTTAGTTCATAAATGATTTTTGTATTGACGACAATTTTTGTATGATTTTCCTACCACTGAGCTTGATATTCTAATATTTTTTATTAGTAGTTTTGTTTTTGTTAAGTGCAAAAATGATTTTTAGCTACAATCCTCTAATTAATGTTTTGATGATAACAATAATAACAATTATTCCCTAACTATTTGCTAAGTGTGCAAATTAAGTTAAAAGATATAGATTTATACTAATTATTATCTATTTTAATGTAGCATAAATTATGAATAAGTTAAAGATAATAGTCTAAGTAATTTTTAACACAAATAATGTTATTACCTAATAAACAAGTAATTATGTTTACTAATAGAGCAAGTCATGATATTGAATTAACAATGTCAATTTACAAGAAAGGAGAGTTTGAATTGTAAATGTTCCTATTTAAAATTTTCTGTTGAAAATTTAAGAAAATAACTCAAGATTGATCTTGGTTGTGAAAACAGAAAACAGATAACGTTTTTGGTTTTAACCAGAAAACAGAGAACGTTATTGGTTAGTTAAAATCAGCAATTTCGTTTATGTATTTATCTTGATAATCAAACAGACTGAAAGTAAATAGATAAGAGAAGAGATACCACACAAGGATATATCCTAGTTCACCCAACCTATGTTACATCCAATCATCACAATTGTGAGATTTTCCACTAAGTGTTCGAAACAAATAACCTTCTTGGTTTTACAATACCAAGCTTAGATCAACCTTGATCTGTTACAAAGTTAACATCTTTCCACCCAGAAAAGAGTTTAATCAAGTCACCTGTCAACCTTGATAGGATTTCTTTTAGTCTACCCAAACAATACTAACTCTTATAGTTTAAGTTTTACGATAATGATGAGATTGTTTTGTTAGAATCTGAGAAGGCTCAACACTTGTTTGAGTTCTGATTCTTTGACATAGAAATACACAAGAATGATTCTAGGAATTGAATGGGAAAAATCAGAATTGATTCAATATTTATGAGTGAGAGAAATTCAAGTATGATTGAAATGACTAATGAATTGCTTAGTTCTTGAAACTTTGATTTTTTTTCTTGAGAATTGAACTTCCTTTTATAGGCTTTTAGGACATTTAATAAGGGTCAAAAGATTTGTTGGTAGTGCTCTATAAGTTTTGACCAAAACCAATATATATGAATAAAAATATTCCAACCTTTAAACACTTTGTGAAATCTGTTTGACTTGGCATTTTTCTTCGTTCTTGATCATATTTCTTTTGTGTTTAATGACCTTTTATACCTAAGATATATTTGTTGATGATATTACTTTGATCTGGAGATTTGATTCTGCCAAAACAGCTTGGAGAATTATGACAGTCTGTTGGAGAATGATGTTGAAAATTTTGGAGACTGATGATCATTCTGGAGACTAGTCTGGACATTCTTGAGACTGATATGATAATTTTGGAGAATGATATGATCATTCTAGAGACAAATGATCATTTTGGAGACTAATGATAACTTTTTGATGTTATCATTCTAAAGACTGATGTTGGCATGTTGGAGATTGATGTTAACATGCTGGAGAATGATGTTAGCATGTTGGAGATTGATGTTTAACATGTTGGAGAATGATCTTGATTGATGTTAACATGCTGGAGAATGTTTATCAGTCTGGAGGCTGATGTTGCAATGCTGTCTAGAATTATCAGAATGATGTCAAGAATGTTCAGATATGTCTGATCTAGCTAATTTGTGATCTTATCTCTTTGTGATTCGAGTAGTTTCTTTAAATCTAATCATATTAGTTTGTTCCTTGCCAAGTGTTGATGATATAGATGTAAAATCCAAAGGCTAAAATTTCTTTCAACTAGTGGAGATTGATTGATTTTGGAGTTGTGATGATCATTTTGGAAACTAGAGTACATTCTCCATTTTTCAGATTTTGTTAAGAATGTTCTTCATTCTTGTCTGTTCATTGTCTTGCATTTTTATGCTAATTTCTTTGTTTTGTTTAAATCCTATCTTTAAATTAATACAGTCAAAAGCACAAGATAAATTAACATAACATTTAGAATCATAATTAACATTCTTAATTAACTTTTTGTTTGTTTCATCAAAACATTAAATTGAGATTTTGTCTCAACAATCTCCCCCTTTTTGATGATGACAAACATGCTAATTTTGATTCTAATTTTAATCGTAGAGAGCTTAAAAGCTCCTCTTCAGAATATGCTTCATATTTTTTAACAAACATAAAATCAAAAATAATTCTCCCCCTTTGTCAACACAAAAAAGTTAGGGGAATACAAAGGTAATGTTTACTACTCATAGAAAACAATGAGTAGACTTTAGTTTTAAGAAAAATAACATTTTCCAAAAATTTCCCCTGAATATTTTGAAATTGATATCCTTCAAAATTCCAAAACACAAGTAAGATAAGATCAATGTGAACAGGAGAGAGTGAGCGCATATAGGGAAGCAAAAGTAAAATTAATGTGACAACATGTCAAATATAATTTTCTCTTTACAAAATATTCTTATGCTAATAAAGTTTGTATTTTTCAAAACTAATTTTTTGTAACTATCAAAGAGATTTGTTCACATAAAAAAAAATGCTTTTAAGGATATAAAGAGGAGAATTTGTAAAAAAATGATTTGAGTTCGATATATGAATTAAGAAGTAATCATGATTAGGATATACCTTGATAAGATCCAAAGAAGCACTTGAATTAGACAAGAGTACAATGTGAATATGTGCTTCTTCTAAAGGAAACATGAATATCATTTTTTTCAATATCATTTTTTTCAATTCTTGTGTATTGAGCATGCTTTGTACATGTATCAATGTTCTTTCTTGATTGTTGGATGGTGTTCCTACATCATAAGTTAGTAATGACTTTGGTACCCATATTTGTTTGGTTTTTGACGGTTAGTATATCTTCTTTTAGAAGATATTTTAAAACTATATCTCTTTTTAAAATAACAAGTTAATTCTTGATGACCAATTTTGAGACAGTAGGAGCATTTAGTTATTGATCTTGGAATTGATTTCGAAATCTGAGTTTTAATTTTGATTTTGAAGAAGTTCCAGATTATTCTCATTTTTTCAGACTTTATGGAGAAAGTTATGCTTTTGTTCCAGAACGTTTTCCGTTTTGAGAACAACCTGGAGAACGTTCTCCTTTCTTGTTAGCTTATCATAGCTATCATTTCTCATTTGATTATCTCAATTAGAGTTTGTTATGAAGATAGTTTAGAGTAAGTTATTTTTGTTACCATTTCCCCTTATTTTTAGCTTTAATTTGTTTTACTCTTTATAAAAGAATCCTACTTTCATTTATTGGGATTCAAGAGAAGAATAATATACAATAATTTGTCTTTATTGTTCTTAAATGAGATTAAGAGAAATTTTAGTTTAATATTTCTACAGATTTTTCAAAACTAGTGCAGCTTTATTTGCAGAGAAATCTTCCCTTTTAAAAAATCTTTTTCTTTTAATATTTTCATCTCTTTTCTTAAAGTAGCAATAAAATTCCAGTTTGCCAAGTTTCTTACAACATGAGCATTTGGTTTTTCATTTATCCTCTTTTCTTTCCGAAACAAAAAAGTTTTCATATATTTTTGTTTTTTGAGTTTTATCACAACTAAGACCAGCTTTATCAAATATTCTCACGTGAGATCTCATGATTTTTTGAAAGGTTTCAGTAGCTTTAATAAAATTTGACAAGTCATTTCTAAGAAGTGCATTTTCAGTTTTAAGGAGAACGTTCTTCGTTTTCGTTGCAGAACGTTCTTGATTTTCAAATTCATTATTTTCCTTAAAATGAGATTCCTGCATGTTATGAATGATGTTTTTTAGTTCATCGATCATACCTGAGCTTTCTCTTTTTTCTTTTAAAACCTGATCCTTTAAAGAGCTACATTTTTGAACAAGAAGGTTTGAATCATTAAGTAAGCTATCAAAATTTTTTTCAATTTGTTCACATAAAAGATATGATTTAGAATTTATTACCTCCATGTCTTTAGTATTTTCCATTAAACATAAGTTGACTTCTTAAAGTTCATCTGTTTCTTATTCATCAGAATCATCCCATGTCACCATCATGGATTTTTTCTTGAAAGGGAACTTTTTTGGTGCTCTTTTATTCAAAGGACATTTAGTTTTATAATGTCCTTGTTTATTGCATCCAAAACATGTGATTTGACTTTTGTCTTTCTCTATTTTGAAGTTTTCCTTTTGATTTAAAAATCCATTTTTGATATGATCCCTTCTTCTCAACATTCTCTGTATCTTTTTTGTAAGACAAACTATTTCTTGATCAACATTATCTTGTTCGATTTCTTTTGAGTCCTCATTTGGACTTTCTTGAGATGTTTTCAAAGTTATTGCTTTTTCTTCTTGAAGCAGCATTTCATGTGCTCATAATGTTCCAATCAGTTCCTTCAGTACGAGTACAAAGTTAACATCTTTCCACCCAGAAAAGAGTTCAATCAAGTCACCTGTCAACCTTGATAGGATTTCTTACAGTCTACCCAAACAATACTAAACTCTTACAGTTTAAGTTTTACGATAATGATGAGATTGTTTTGTTAGAATTTGAGAAGGCTCAACACTTGTTTGAGTTCTAATTCTTTGACAGAGAAATATACGAGAATGATTCTAGGAATTGAATGGGAAAAAATCATAATTGATTCAATATTTATGAGTGAGAGAAAATCAAGTATGATTGAAATGAGTAATGAATTGCTTAGTACTTGAAACTCTGATTTTTTTTCTTGAGCATTAACCTTCCTTTCATAGACTTTTAGGAAATTTAATAATGGTCAAAAGAGTTGTTGGTAGTGCTATGCCAATTTTGACCAAAATCAATATATATGAATAAAAATATTTCAGCTTTTGAACTCTTTGTGAAATCTGTTTGACTGGCGTTTTTCTCCATTCTTGATCAGATTTCTTTTATGCTTAATGATCCTTTATACCTCATATATATTTGTTGAGGATATTGCTTCGATATGGAGATTTGATTCTGCCAAAACAGCTTGAAGAATGATGACTATCTGATGGAGAATGATGTTGAAAATTCTGGAGATTGATGATCATTCTATAGACTAGTCTGAACATTCTAGAGACTGATATGGTAATTCTGGAGAATGATTTGATCATTCTGGAGACTGATGAGAACTTTTTGATGTTATCATTCTAAAGATTGATGTTTAACATGTTGGAGAATGATGTTGGCATGTTGGATATTGATGTTAACATGCTAGATAATGATGTTAGTATGTTGGAGATTGATGTTTAACATGTTGGAGAATGATCTTGATTGATGTTAACATGCTGGAGAATGTTTATCAGTCTGGAGGCTGATGTTACACTGTTGTTTAGAATGATCATAATATTATCAAGAATGTTCAGATACGTCTGGTCTTGCTAATTCATGATCTTCTCTCTTTGTGATTCGAGTAGTTTCTTTGAATTTGATCATCTCAGTTTGTTCCTTGCCAAGTGCTGATGATATAGATAAAAAAAATCCAGAGGCTAAGACTTATTTTAACTAATGGAGATTGATTGATTTTGGAGATATGATGGTCATTCTTTAAACTGGATAAAAATGTTCTCCATTCTTATCTGTTTAGTTTCTTGCCTTTTTATGCTGATTTCTTTGCTTTGTTTAAATTCTATATTTAAATTAATACCCTCAAAAGTACAAGTTAAATTAACATAACATTTAGAATCATAATTAACATTCTTTATTAACTCTTTGTTTATTTTGATCAAAATATTAAAATGAGATTTTGGCTCAAAAGATATAAGCAGTAAGAAGCATAGCAACAAGTATCTAATAATCTACAATCTAAGTCAAACTTTAAGACAAAGGAAATATGTGTCAACGATTGATCCTCTGATCACAAAGGAAAAGAACACTTCCATGATTATCTGTCTCTAACTAATGTTAACTAAGATTTAAAACATTCATTGATCCTTTGATTCAAGACAAAAAAAATAAAAAAACAACAAAAAAAAAAAACTCTAAATGAAGCCTCTATTAGAGTCAATACTCTGGGAAAAGACAAACCTCTAATGAACTAAAAAAGATAATTGATTATTCAAGGCAAATGCATTGTACCTATAAAGAATCTATTAAAACTATGTCTAACCCTAATCAACACGCTTTCAGTGTGCTTCTGATAATCTGATTATTCTACGTCTGGTAAGTCTAGAAAACCAATGATCATCTAGTCAACTCATCAAGTCAATTTTCTGATTAAAAGTCAAGTTTCTTAAGTCAAACAATTGAATCTAAAACTTTAAAGAAGTCAACATCTCAATATCTTCTGCTCATCAAAGTTGGACTTATCATCTGAATCAAGATACACTAAATTAATTATGAAGATATATATATATATATATATATGCACATGTTTTAAAGGCTGATATGCTTTAAATGTTGATTCAAGATTTCCAATAGCAATATCTTTAACGAATATATCCGTTAGTGTTTAAATAGAAATGTCTCAAAATATGGGAATATGTTGAGACAATGGAAAAAGGAAATTTTTCAAGAAGATTTATGTAAAAAGCCTAGAATTAATGAAAAATCCTCTCAACAGAGAGTTTTTAAAATTGATGTAAATCAAGTTGTTTGATCAACTTGAATTTATATAGGATTTGAAATGTAATATTATTTCAGTGAGAGTTAGAATCCTAAAAATATTGTATTAATTTAGACACAAACTTGAACTGATGTAAATCAGTCTGATAGTGCAACAACTCTTTCATCCATAAGAGGTACCTAAAGACACTACAACATTTTTTAGTTGTGACAACTCAACAACAATTTTCCAAAAAGTTGAGAAAGATTCTAATGATGAAATCCTTAAGAGACATAAGAAAAGTATTCAAAATCTGCATAGATAAAGTAAATAATATTTATATGCTATCTTTTAAATAGTGAATTAAGTCTTTAATAGTAAGAAGACAAAATATCTTTATAAAGAAATTATTACATGTAGCAACAGATTATAAGGAGTTTTTACGTTAAAATTTAAAGTGTTTGATATGTAGTTTTCTTTTATTCTTTATTGATATTATTATTAATGTTGGTTTTTGTTGTTAAGTTTTCTGTTCAAGCTCCACAAGAAAGATTTGTCGAATATTTTACTGCGCACTCTGGTCCCAACATATTTTCGAGATGCACAATATTTTAATTGTCAATTGATTAATTTTTTACACATGTCATGCCTTTTACTTGGTGTACATAAAGTTTTTCAACTTTTTTGGCCTAAAAATACAAGAAAAATATATAATATTTTAAGGAGGTATGAACTCTTGCTTTATCAACTTGGTCATTTAGCCGATCCTAGATTTTTCAATTCTTTTGTAAAAACTCCTTGGTTAGATGAAATTTTTATATTCCGATATATTTAGGAACCATCCACTACAACATATGCAAGTTTGTCATCAATGTAAAATATTCAATATTTTTTTCTATTCACTCTTATTTATATAATAAATATTATCTTTTTTTTATCTTTTATTGTAAATATTACCAACAAAATATTATCTTGTCGTCAAACTCATGTGTACAATTTTTTCATATATAGTTCATTAATAACAAATGTTCTACAAAATATAGTCAAAAGAACTAGAGCATTTGTTATTGTAGATGACAATTAACAGGATATTGATAAGATACTATTGTGTTTATGATGGCAAGAACTATAGTACCAATTCAAGATCTTATTATTGGCATCCTTAATTGTAAGGAATGCTCTAGTTTTTTTTTAATTCTATATAATAGAAATTTTACTATTGTTGAACTATATATGA
This sequence comes from Cicer judaicum, assembly GCA_037974835.1. Taxonomy (NCBI): domain Eukaryota; kingdom Viridiplantae; phylum Streptophyta; class Magnoliopsida; order Fabales; family Fabaceae; genus Cicer; species Cicer judaicum. The sequence continues at coordinate 3,605,665 of JBBPBS010000629.1, read as the reverse complement.
GAACATATGTACATATTAACTTACAATGAGATGATAATATGGAGATAGCATATACGTATATCTATACATGTATATAATATCTATGGGCTAAATTACATTCGTGGTCCCTTAACTTAATTTCAGGTAACGCTTTAGTTCTTTTTTTTTTTTTTTCCCG
>JBBPBS010000629.1:3588679-3605498 GCA_037974835.1 Cicer judaicum | reverse complement strand
TTTTTTTTACAAAAATTCAAAAAAATCATCAAATTTTTTAAACAAAACTCATAAAATTCATTATCATCTTCAATAAAATAAAAATTTAATCAAATTCATAACTTAAATCTTGAAATAAACTCATATTTTCATTCTTTATTTGATGTTGTTGGAGATGAAAATTTGAGCATATTTGAATATTTGAGTTATGAATTTGATAAAATTTGCATTAGATTGAAGATGATTATCAATTTTATGGGTTTTGGTTAAAAAATTTGATGATTTTTTTGAATTTTTGTATAAAAAAGGATAACATTGTTGAAATTTTAAAACATAAAATATCAAATTGTCACTTAAAACTAAAATAAAGGATCAACTCGAAAAAATAAAAAAATAAAAAACTAAAACGTTACCTGAAATTAAGTTAAGGACCAATGATATAATTTAGTCAATATCTATATATTATATATTTATGAATCCACATATTGAAACTTTTACACGTGGCATACTACAATTGAAAATTAATAAATATTTACCGTGTGTCATTTCTATATAATATTTATGTATAACATATCTATGAATTGATCGAAACTTTTTTCATGCGGCATATCACAACTGAAAATATTAAATATCTACACGTGTCACTTTGTGGTATAATCTTCAAATAAAAATTAATATTTAATATATTTATTTCTTAAAAGAGAAAAATAATCTACAAAATATTTTGTAAAAATATATCTTTAGATTCACTGCAATATTTTTGCTTTTCAATAATATTTAAAAAATATTATCAAAACATAAAAGAATATTGCCAAAGAAAATAAGCAACATTTTTCATGCGTCTTATATGCGAGTATTGTCTATTGTATTTGACATCATTTTTTTTGTACTTTTGAGTAAACTATTTAAAACGTTGCATAAATTATAGAAAGAAGAAACAATTTTTCAACGCATCTAAAATAATATTTTTTAATTGTTGTCATAGCTGACAACAATTGATAAATGTTTCCTTAAAGGAATACATTGAGAACATTAATAAAATGTTGCTAGAGCTTATATACAACAATTTTAAACTTTATTCATATTTTGTAGATAAAATTTTTATTTTTCTATTATTTTAATATAAATCATAAACTAAACATTATGCTATTATTTTATAATAAATTATTTTATAAACATAATAATTTAATTACATACACAACTCTTTCAATTTAAAATCTTCTTTTTTATTTTACTTATAATAATTATAAATAACTCAAAAGAATTGAATCAAGGTAAATATAATTGAAATTTAACACAGGTAGGAAACAAAACGTCATAACATAATATATACAATTTAACACTTTAAAGTACAAGTCTAGCAAAATAACAAAATATAGTTTCTTACGTTTCAATTAAGTACATGTCTAACAAAAAACATCATCTAAAATCATCCATAAATTCGTCATCCAACTCATTCAAGTGCATTTTCTTCAGATACATTATCTACGTCGTACATGTCAAATTCATCATCTAGAAATTTATCACCTACATCGTCATTTTAAAATAATTCATTATCATTTTCATCAAAAAACCAAATCGATGATGAAACAAAATTCACAAGAAGAAATAAAAGCAAAACACACACAAAAATGCAAAACACACAAACAGAACCGCAAATAAAAACATAAAAATGCACACAAAACTGAATCTTATTAAACACATACCGAAACAAAATCGGCAAAACAGCAAACAAAACACACAAACATAACTGCAAAACAAAAATATAACTCAACAGTGAATCAATTTCCAACTTAACGGTGAAACAAAACTAAAACCAAAATTCAGGATATGTTTTCAAAATCACCACCGACATGGATAAGTTTATCATTAATGATTTATACTTATAATTATTCAAAATAGTAACATCACAATCACTATTTATTTATTTTTGAATAACATCACAATCACTATTAGACCAAAAGATGTGCTATTAGACTTCAAGATAAAGTTCCTTACAAATTAAGTCCAAATGCATATATTTTTTGCTCAATTTGACTCTTATAACAACAATAATTTAGATCAAACTCAATTACAACAACAATAATAACAATTGCTATATATGATTACCTTTTCAATACATGGAGCATGAGTTGATGTAGGGAATGCATTTGTGTTGTAGCCTCCTTTGGGGAACCACTAGCATCACCATGAGAAAATACTAACAAATCTTCTATTGGTTCCCTATTAATTTGAGGTTTGCAATGTTGCATAAGAAATTTAAAAGCATGTTGTAATTTACCAATCTTATCTTCAAAATTTTCCATTAAGAGTGAGACCTCTTCATTGTGTGCTTTTTTCCAAGCATTTATCTCCTCCTTTTTCTTTAAGGAAGTTTTAGTTACGTTTTACCATAACAACGTATCATGCCAGGGCGCTTCTTTCCAAAAATAGCTTCAAATGCTTCTGTATCACTTTCCTCATTTTCAACCATTTCTTGAAGTTGGGACTAGCAAAAATTTCAAGTAATTATTATTATCTACTATTATAAACAATATTTTATGAAAAAGTTAAGTATATGTAAGTTATTGTAACAATATCTTTTAACTTACAATTACTTTTTCAGTTTCTACATCCAATGGTTTTCCTTTATTTCCTTTCCGAGTTTCAAAAAAGATTCTACTTGACTAGGCTATCTTTGTTCCTTTGTGAGCTGCACAAATAAAAAGAATTTCAAAATAAAACAACCCATGATTTAACACAACAAAATTTGAAACTGTATAGACCATAAGTAAACCTTTCACTGATTGCTTTCATTTATAGTTGAAGGAATTACTACAGTAAATTTTACTTGCATATATTATTATACATAAAATGGAGCATAATACATAAGAAAATTATTAATCTTACTCGTATAGGTTTTGAATTCCAATATTCACAAAGCTTCCTAAAATGAGATTATGGTACCGTTGGAGGACGATGTTTGAGTGTCTCGGTTATGTTGGAATACTTCAAAAAATGATCCTTCTTAATTTTATGCTTATGTCTTCTCCATGCATCTCTAACAATAGTCTCAATCCAATCTCGTGCTTCACTCGGCAAGACAAACTTTTGCTATAAAAGTTACTAGATAAAAAACATCATTAACGCTAAACAAAACATTGTACAAAGCAATCCATATAACATAGCAACAAACAAGCAAACACAAAAATATGAACAAAGATGCAAACTTGTCAGTACACGACATCAACGAATAGTAGACGAACACCGGAGAACATGAGAAAGAACGAGTGAAAAACGACACAAACTATGATCTTGTTGATGAAGGAGAGATCGTGTTGACGATTTGTTGACGGAGGGGGTGAATGAAGGAGAGTTCGCGTTGACCGTATGTTGACGCAGGGTGAATGAAGGAGATATCACGTTGTTGACGGTGAAGATGAACGGAACGACGGCGCAATGTTGAGATGATTTAGGGATTTAGTGAAAATGTTTGACAGTGTTGATGATTTAGAGATTTAATTAGGATCAGTGAAAAATGCTTGAACTTATTTTTTTTTTCTTCTGTCCATGCGTGTAAATGCTTGATGGTGTTACAGTTTCAATTTTTTTTTTCTAACTTACTTTTATTTGATATAATAAAAAAATAATATAATATTTAAATATATATATATATATATTATATGTTATTAATATATTATTTGGAGGGAATTATTCCCATAAAGAATTTCTTGAATGTTAAATTTTTAAATAACATATTATAATTGTAGTCTTTTATTCAAAACAAGATAACAATTGAAAAATATTATTAAAAATATCTAAGAGAAAAATTATAAAATATTGTTTTAGAGTTATCATAGAGACATTTTAAAACTATGTCCAAAAATATTTTAGAGAATGTTTATATGGTGTTGCAAAATCAATATTGGTAACAGACATACAATGTTGTCTTATCTATTTTTAGGCAACATTTTATACATGCAAATACTAATAATAAAATATAATGGCAAGAAAAATGAGCTATTTTCTGTCAAAATAATTATTATGGAGAACCAATTTTATATTTTGTAGTTTTAAAAGGCATTACAAATTGTTACCAAATAAAAAGGCATTACACATAATACAAACTAGCATTAATTCAGACATGCATTAAGTTCTATTATGGATACATATTTCTAATCAAATGTTATCATCATATAATTTTGTTATATTATTTCTAAAATATCTCTACATATTATTTTGTAGTGTTAATGCCTGATATCTTATCGTAATCCTGAAGTTTTACTTTGGTTTGGTGTTCTTTTATCAACGAAGCTAAAAGTCATCATCGCTTTTGAAAAGGAAAAGGCTTAAAGACAATTTTGATTCACATATTTTTGTTGAATCATAATTTTAATCTCTTTAAAAATAACTATGAAAATATTCTTTATATTCTTAAAATTTCAAAATAAAAATCTACCACTAAATCTAAAATATATTTTTGCTAATGTATCAAGATAAATAAAGAGTTGAGATGTCATACAGTGGTGTGAAATGCATGTGGCAAAAATCATATTATTTTATTTTTTGTATCCTTAATGTATTGTTTAAACAAATAAAACTTACAATGAAAAAAATTTAAAGTTATAAAAAAAAAAAAATCAAATTTCACAAAAAAATATGCATTGCAACATCACTAAGTGAATGGTTGTTTTGTGACTGTATGGTCTTTTTGAGGCTTATTATTATTTTGAGTGATGTAAAAACAAGATTGAATTAGATGAGGTAACTTTAACTTTTAAAATATGCATTGCTAAAGTTACTTTAATTCCTGGACATGTTAGACCTAAAAATCCATCAAAATCACAAGTTTTACGTATTTTGTTTGTGTAATTCAACTCAATTGAAATGGGATTTAATTTGTTTCGAATCACTAACAAAATTTTTAAGTTTTTGAGGTAAACAAACAATGTAATTCGAATCACCTAGTTTAATTTATTCAAATCATTTAAATTGGATTTAACTTGATTCGATTTACCATGTGACTTTTGACAATGTGATTTGAATTACATTATAAGTTGATTCAAATCACCTAACTAAAATCACTTTAATTTGGATTTATGTTCGAATTAATATACTAATATGATTTGAATCATGCACATATTTTTCTGATTTTAGTGCACCAGTTTGGTTCACACATTACTACATATAAATGAAGGTGCAGACACGATAATGGGGGTTGAATTATGTTTAACAAAGTTGATAACTTTTTACCAATTTGATGAAGGCTGATTGGTTTTTATGAATTATTTGGATAAAAAGCAATCAAATTTTGAGGTAAACAAACAATGAAAGCATAACTAATTTGACACATAGATTTATTATGGTTCACCACTAACTTGGTGCACCACTAATTCAATTACTTTGAATTACAAACCCTCCAAGTCAATTTTCCCAAACAACTTAACAACCCCAGACTTTTCAGAAACTAACCACATTGGTTCTACAAGTCAAGTCTTCTCCTAACAACCTAACAACCCCATATTGAATAATGAACTAAACTACCATTGGGTTGGATACAAAAAATTAGAACTTTAAGTTTTTGCTTCTAACAAGTTGATAAGAAAGAAAAATAAAACATTTACAAAATATTTCTCATTCGAACAAGTGTTTCTCTCTTTGAACTCTAAGACTACTCTTTTATATTTTTCAATGATTTTCTTTTTCAGCTTTGAGTATCTATTTATAGTTAAATATAAACTTCAATTTTGTCATCGTATAATTCTGAATTATAAATTATGCATATTGATTATGTTCCTATTTTATTTAGATTGAGATTGTAAATTTTTCTAATTGATTAATTTGTTCGCATTTTGTTCATATGACATTTGTAACTTCTTCAAATTGATTATATTCATATTTTGTTATAGATAAATATTGATCAAATCTTCTTCAAATCTTGACCATAACTTTTTTCGTCCTCTTTGAAGTTAAATATATTATTCTCATAAAATAATTTTGTTATTATACAAACTCTAAAAATAAAATCAACTTAGTTCCAACAATAAAAACCACATTTCTCATTCATTCTAAGTCATGAAGCTACACAACTTTCTCTTAAATCTCATTCATCACAAAGTTCCTTTGAGACTCTCTTAACCTTTTTGATTTGATGTGATTAGCTTCTTTGTGAGAAACTAAGATAGGAATCTTGTTTGTGATTATTCCAGGTTTGTGTGAATTTGATTAGGTCAAAAGCAAACCAATTTGAAGGAAAATAAAGATACTATTTTCACTTAGAATCGGGGATTATGAGTTTTTTAGTTTTCATTGTTCTTCAATGTTGAAGAGAAAAATAAGAAAATTTTCTTCACCTATAAATGGGGATTCTAGGTTTTCATTGTTCTTCAAGGTTGAAGGTAGAAACATTCATGAGAGTTGAAGATTCAAGGTGTTGAAGTCTTTAGGATTGAAGTGTGTACTACATCATATTGAAGATTCAAGACCAAATTTGTAGGCTTACAAATTTATACGAATTTATGTGTGACTTTGGTACATCAGTTATATTGTCTCCTATGAATTTTAATTTTAATAAAAATATGATTTTCACTCGATTTTATTTGACTCCTTAATACTAAATAATTATAGATAACAAAATATTACTGTAATAATTTTGTTTGTTACTATTTATTGCATATAAATCTGTAACAAATAAAATAACTTCCTACAATTACCTTATAAGCATCTAACAAACAAAACAACTTTCTATTATTACTTTAAAACTCTCTAACAAATAAAAAAACTTATCTTATTTTAAACAAATTGGTTCTTAAAAAAAACTTTTTATTTGTATAAACATTTATAAAATACTTAAAATATTATTTATTTTAAAATAATATATTAAACAATTTTTTCTTAAAATAAAATTAAAAACACATTAATAGAATAACACTAATAATAATAATCTATAAATTAAAATATTTTAAAATTTAATTTATTTTTAATCTTTCAATTTTAGGATGTTACACAAATATTTCTCTTAAATCAATAATAAAAAAAATGTTTGAAACTTGAAACAATTATATTACTAAAATATTTTTTTCTTTTTAGTTTCTTCACTATTTAAACATTTTTTACTTCAGTCTTTTATACCAATCACATTTAATATTTTCCTTCATATTTACTAAATAAATATATTATCTGAATTATTTGTATGTAGTCTAAAGTAACCAACAATTATGTCTGACCGTATCCTCCGATAACAAAAAAGTTATATGAAACTAGTGAACTAGAATCAGCTACAGTTACTACAACATGCAACTTTAAGCCGTAAACAATATAGACCGTTTCTTTAAATTGAACGGTTCAGTTTACATAATCAATTTTATACAACTACTCAATTAGGATGATCGATTTAAATCGAACGGTCAAAATGCAGTAATATGCAACGTTGTTATCGCGTTTAATCAAGATCCTTAAATGGTGGGCCCCGGTATTACCTGTAACGTAGTGTTGAGTACATAGTACAATAATGTGGCAGACATTGGTACTGACAAGTACGGCAACTAAAATATATTGACACATCATATATTGCCTTTTTGTCTCTCTTCTCTTTTTGCTATTTCAACTCTCATCCAAAATTAGAAGTCACGTATAAATAAGCCACACAGCCCACACTGTACGGAAGTATTGATGAGTGATGACCAACACCCAAATTTAATGATATTTTGCCTAAACATGAATTGTTTCAATGACATTTGTTTCATATTGTACTATTAATATGTTGCATTGGTAACATGCATCCTGTCAGTCATCAGTTGTATATAATACACATTTCAATGATAATCAATGTTTCTGTGTTTTTTCATCTTCTTTTTTTGTACTTGATAGTCATAGTGTAACACAAATGATATTTTTACGCACTAATTTATCAATAATCTTGATGGTGGTAACCCAATTTACATATAATTAATTATATTTATAGATTAATTGTTATAAGTATTAGTTTAAAAAATTTTATATTGTCAATTTTTTATAATCATTTACATATATATATATATATTTATTGACTTTTAAAATAATTACGATAAAAATGATAACAATTATAATTTTCATTAAACATAAAATTTCTTTACACATTTGTGCATATAAATTAAATCTGTTAAAGAATATAACGAAATGTCAAAATTCATTAGTTGTAACTATAATTAACTATAAATTTGAATTTCATCACTGTTGAGTTTTAGATGTTCAAATATACTTCATCTATTTTAAAATAAAAGATGTTTAATGTTTTTGCATATATATTAATAAATAAAATAAATAGAAAAAAATAATTATTTTATCATTTATTTTTATTAATTATTTGGGCTTTTCGTCTTCAAAACAAAATGTAATTAGTATTTTGAAAATAGTGTACATAACATTGATTGAAAAGTACAATTAGAAGAAAACATGATTAATTTTATCTTACAAATAAAAAAATAATATGTATTTTAAAACAATTTTTTTACTAAATAACATTTATTTTAGAGTACAAGATGTACACTGAAAATCCAAATTGTGTATTCAAATATCCTAAGTTTTGTGTGCTAAAAACTATATATTTAATAACCATTAAACACAATTTGTATTCAAATATACATAAGTTAACAATGTTCAAATATAAATATTTCTTTTTTTTTGCCTCTACATGGAATAATAAAAAAAAAACTCGCTTACAATTGTAACAATCATTAATCATGTATTTTAGCTGCATTAACCGCCCATAAGATAGTTAGTGCGAATAACAAACTCAATTAAAATTGCACTCAATAGAACAGTACCTTCAATATTTACAATCTTTATGTTTATTGGCACTTATGACACAGACATGGTTCAATTTGAAGTGTGTTACATGTGAAAGGAGATTCATTTAACCCTACACTTTTCTGTCTAAAAAGAAGCAATTAAAATTGTAGACATAGAATAGTCTAAAATTATTAAAAACTTCAACATCATTCTTAAATTGAAAATCTTCTTTCAGTAAAGTCTCTTATGAGACAGCTTCAAATACTAATAATGTGATCAAAGATTTTCAATTTCAATGACCATTCTGAAATTTCATAAATTTTTAGACCTGAATTTTGATGATTCACTCCAATCAAAGTACATGAAGCATTTACTATCTCAATCCCCTACACCAAATCAAAAATAAACAAATGAAAAATCTCGATGCTTCATTAATCTTAACTTTATGCTTTATTACTTTACATGATTTCATGTATACCTACCATAACAATATTATTAAAAAAGAAAAACCTCACCCCCGGCAACAAACTGCAAATCGATGTGCGTGTTAGCGAACATCTGAGGTTGATCACAAGTGCAACAAAATGTTCAGTACTATTGTTCTTCTACATCTAATCCAAGGTCGCCCCATCGTACATTGTATCTGGCTGCAAGATAGTGAGCACAAACAGGACCACGACTACCATAAGGATAGTACTCCGGAATTATCTTTTTCTCTTCTATCTCGTTCAACACGGGTGTAAAGAGCGACCAAGCAGCATCGAGTTCGTCGCTACGTATGAAGAGTCTTCTTTCTCCTTCAATTGCATCAAGAAGTAGTCTCTCATACGCATCTGGTATCTCCTTTGAGTATCTGAAAATAACATCAAAATATTATTAGCTTAAATGATCACTGAAAATGTTAATTACAAATGGACTTTCAGGATCCATTTACTTTCCAACAAAATTTTTCAAATATTACTATGGACATGAAGTTAATGTCACATTGCAGCAGCTGAATAAACTAATGTGGAATGTATTTCTGGGGTCCCAAAAAGTAACTTTTTTGGGGTTAAAAGAAAATTTATCAAACACAGATACTAACATGGACAGCAGACACGACACTGACATGTCGACACCGGTAATAATTTGAGAAAATAAATTAATTGAATGTAATTAATATTTTGGTGTCATGTCGGTATCAGACACTACGACACACTTTCATCAATAAGAGGTGTCAGTGCTACAGTAAAGAAAATACCTTGCTGCATAGTGAAGATTCAAATTACTGCGGTCCAACTTCATTCCTAGCCCAGGCACTTTGTTGTTGATTTTCAAATAAATAGCTTCATCAGGCTGAACTCTTATAACAAGTTCATTTGTAGCCCGATCGAGATCTGTCCCAAAATTCCGATTATACAGATTGCCCGGCACGTGCCTGAACTGTACCCGTATCTCGGCTCTGGATCCAAAACAACATAGTCATTCAATATGTGTAAACATTAAACAACATATTGAAATATGCAAAACATATTCTCTTCATTTACCTCTTGTTATGTAATGCTTTCCCAGCCTTCATCAGAAAAGGTACACCATCCCATCTTGCATTATCGATGAAGAGGGCGGCCGCGGCAAATGTTGGGGTTAAGCTGTCCTTCGGTACAGTTTTGTCATCGATGTAAGCTGGATATGAAACACCTCCTCTTGTATGGTTCTTATATTGACCTAAAACTACATCCTCAAGCTTAAGGGGTCGCATGGACCGAAGAACCTTGACCTGACATCCATTAAGCATTTGTTATGAAACATCACAATTATTTAAAACAACTGAATTTAAGGTATATTCCTCAAGATGTAGCTGAAGTAGTTGAGCCGAAACACTTGAAGGAGTTTGATAAAGAGGTCCAGTATTCAAACCCTAGCTACTAACATAACATACTATACCCTCCGTTCCAAATTAATAGTCGTTTTAGCAAAAGTAAAAAAAAACTCTAAATTAAGTGACGTTTTATCATTCCAATGCATCAATAATTATATCTTTCCAATTCTTCCCTTATTACAAGACATGTAATTTTTGTTGCAACTTTTCATTAACCAAAGACATTATCAAATTATCAAGCATGTATTTATTAATAATAGGGTTAATTTAGTAAAACTATTATGTCCTTTAGCCAATTGATTGTTTTTCCTAATATTTGTGTAGAAACCTTAAACCACTGTAAATTTGGAACGGAGAGAGTAGCAACTAAGACTTGCCAAAAAAAAAGTATATAATCATGAGACCTTTTCATTTCTAATGTCCTCTGCATCCAAACTAACAGGGGTTTCCATTGCAAAGAGGGCCAGAATTTGAAGTAGATGATTCTGCATAATATCTCTAATTATACCATAATTGTCGAAGTACCTACACACAGGTAATGATGCGAAAATATATGAGAATCACTATTTTAGGATCAGAAAGTGTGAATGCTGCAAAGGAGGAAAAAAAAAAGGTTACCCGCCACGTCCTTCAGTGCCAAAATCTTCCGAGAATATCAACTGTACATTTCTTATGTATTGCCTCGACCATAATGGTTCAAAAATGAGATTTGAGAATCGGAGGACAGAAAGATTTTCCACAAGCTCTTTCCCAAGATAGTGATCGATCCTGTATAATATTTTCCTTTTCAAATAAAGCACTTTACAATCCTTGAAGTTGCAGATAATTAGTTAACAAACCTGAAAATTTGATCCTCAGTCAGATACTGCTTGAGCGATGTTGTTAAAGCAGCTGAGGATTCTGAATCACGACCAAAAGGCTTTTCGACAATGACCCTTGTCCAACCACCATTGCCAGACGAAGCTGACAAGCTAGCGCATTTTACGGCGTCTATGAATATATTAGGAGGAATTGAAAGATAAAACAGGCGATTAGAAGTTCTCCCACCCTACAAAAGCAATTTTCGTTTTCAAATAGAATCGTTAAATGCAGATTTAGGTTTCAAATATTTAAAAAACAGATAGAGACAAAGAAAAACATAAACAGTATATTCCTTCATTATTCATATATTGAGCTTGATGTTATTGCTAAATGCTAATTAATGTGGAAACATAAACTACCTACAATATGAAAAACTTGCAAATTAGGATGCAGTGGAAGAAAGAATATAAGCATAACATAGGGAAAGACAATTATCAAACATCGTCTAATTGCAACATGAACAAATCAATCTAGATGTCAGTGAATAAATTTTAATATGGAAAAGTTAGAATGTCGATGGAGTAATAACTAATAGATAACAGAGCCAATAGGAAAATACCCCAACGCATAATGGATAACAATTATAAAGATGACTTGATTAGCAGCATTTAATTTGCTTTAATTATTCTTTTTTGTTTTCTTTATTCTTCACCTTTTATGTCTTCATCCTCTTCATCTCTTCTCAACTAGAAGTGACTTAGCTTTCAATGAAGAAACTCTATTTCTTTTTTCATTAGGATAATACTGTGACAGTAGACCTTCAACTAGATGGGTCTATGTAAGGAATAATAAAAGGGGGGACAGATAAATTGAACCTTACCAACTGTTAATAAATGTAATAGTACATAATTACTAGAGAATGCTAACAAAGCACTTGCTAGCTATGTTGTCAATTGTGGATCGTGGAAAATAGCGATTTGTTCAAATTTCGCTATGATACAGTCAAATTTCGCTATGATACAGTACTATATCGGCACCATAGCAGCTAGTTGACAATATTTTGTACTATAGTGTATCACAGAACAATAATAATTTGTTCAAATTCTACTATGCTATAGCACTATAACCGCTATTTGACAACACTGCTTTGTAGTTTGTAGCACTCGCTTTTCAACACTCTCCATTATTGGGTGAATTTATGTGGATCCCACTACATCGACGAGTCTCTATTAGACCCCTGATTAGTAAACATTATGAGAGGCAGCCAAGTGAGCAAATGGTCTGAGCATATTAGGCAGTTATTATTATGTTATTAGGCAATGGTTATTATATTACCAAGCAGTAATTATGTATAAGGGAACAGTTATGTATAGAAAAACCAAAGGAAAAGCAAGGAAATAATTATTTGGGATTGGATATTGATGGGGAGACCAAGCTCTTGGACATCCTGATGGGCAATGCTGTCATTTTATTCCTTTATCTTTCTGTCAAGTTTGTGAGTGTTTGTGTTAGTAATTTGCACTACAACTTCCTCTGTTTTGAGAATCATTCTACAGAGGCTAAAGAATAATGTAATAAATTAAATTTTTGAATCATAGATTCCAATTTCTATTAGTCACATTGCCTATTTAGTTCAAGCTATCCCTAAAGTGGGGGTATCCCATGAATTTCATCTAATAATAGAGTATTGGAAAGAGACTACTCACTCTTCCTTAATCAGAATAACTGCCATTTAATTTTTGGTGGGTTTTGTAAATGATGTAGTTATAAGGCAATTAGGGAAAAGGTGTGCAACACTTTCTAGAGTTAAAGGAATGAGACAAGGGAGAGAACAGATCTCTTGGATGTACAGCTTATCAGAGATAAGAAAAGTCCTTGTTGTACATTTTTTTATCTGATTCTTGTACAAATTTGACACAATGATGGAGGTGGGTTTTCTGCAATAAAGATTGGTTTTCAACACTCTTACATTCTAATTCAATTATACTGCTAATTTGGAAAACTAGATTAAGGATATTATCTGCAGTAAGTGTTGTCGATGGAGAATGACGGAGGCCAAAATCTGCCGTATAAACACGACTTTGTGGCTTATGGCACTGCCATGGCGGGTATACCTGCCTCGACAAATTGCCTATGGCCCTTGTCAAAAATCCACCATGGCCACCATTTAACAACACTGGGAGTAATTAAACAGTAGGAAACTAAAAGATATTACTGGTGTAAAATAACTCAACTTGGTTACCTTATTTCTTAGGTATACATCCAAAGGTGTTATACTGCATTACAAAAATCAGCCTCGCATTTAAGGCATGGTCAAAGAAAACCTGGAATTTTTATTTATGAATCTGATGATAACATCCCAGATGCTCAAGGAGAGCATAATATTACAGGGATATCACTATATGGTAAAAATATTGTTTAAGCTGAACTATAACAGTTCAGAGAACCATTTTGTTTAACTTTAAATTCTTGATTGGACTCGGTGTGGTCAAATAGCAGCGCTATATCAAGGCAGAATTTGAACAAATCGCTATTGTTCCGCAATACGCTGTTTAATACAAAATGTTGTCAAATAGCAACTATAGTGGTGCTATAGCATTGTACCATAGCAGAATTTGAACAAACCGTTATTTTCTGCGATATGCAATTGACAGCACTTATCAGACTATTCTTTTCCATGTACATATTGGTCAAGTGAGCACAATCACTTCATGTACAGGAATGATAATCTGCAAACATCCATCTAATCTTTGTTGAGATTGTGTTCCCTACCAGGAAACACTTTCTTAACAAAAATAGAAGCTCAAGAAGGCAATGGAGCCAAATTCCATTATAGATACGTTAAACAATTTAAGAATCCGTTGCTCCAATTACCTCGTGTTCCTTCAGTGTCTTGTCTAGTGCTGCAAAGTTTTCTTGAGAATCATATTGACCAGAATGATAGAAACATCTCTTAAGAAATTGGTCCATCTTTTCACTGCAGTTCTCTCTGAAATTCCAACACATAAATTCACAAACATTAAAGATGTCTCCTAAGCATAACAAATAAGAAAATTAAACTAAATAACCATAGCAACTCAAATTTTGTTGTGTCATTAGCAATAAGTGACATAACTCCATCCCCATATTGAGAAGTCCAAAGTTCAAATCACACCAGGCACTATCGTCTAGGAACTACTCGAGAAAACATTACGCTAGGTGAGACCGAAAGAAAAGAGAACATGTTGGAGATATATTTACCTCTTATCAATTCTACAGGTAAGAGTCTTGCTAACCATATTTCTCAGTTCAGCATCAGTCATCTTACTTCGAGCATAACCACAAATTGTGAAGTGCTGCCAACAAGTAAAGCAATAGTTCAATCCCAACCACATGCACATGACTAAACTTTCCAAAATATACAAATAAGAAAGACAACAATCTATTGACATCCAACCTTAGGGAGACAACCCTCATAGTAAAGTGCAAAGAGTGCTGGAAATATCTTCTTTTTTGCAAGGTCTCCAGAGGCTCCAACAACAGTTATACTAACAGTGCACTCACTTCCATCCTTTTCAAAACTGTCTTCAACTTGAGACACCTTGGGGGACGATGTAACCGAAGATAACTCAGCTTTCGATCGCTTGCTAGAATGGTTATTTTCAACAGGGTTTACGGTGGCTGCAACTGCAACTGCACCTGCATTCACATGCCATCACCATACTAAGACAAAGGTATTTTCAACCATATATACTATAATATAAACATACATCTTCAATTCGCTAACAAACCAAAACTTTCACACTATACTACTGAATTTCATGTCAACATATCATTATTATTATAAAATAGATGCACTAAAATGTGATTTAATTGATGGATAAATGGGCATATGCATTGTCAATTAAACTAGTTTTACAATAACAACCAATAAGAATGAAGTGTTTTCCAATTATTTTCGAAATGCAGTTACAAAATAAGCTTACATGGCAGAATGATGAATTTTCATTGGACATAGGTGTAAAACGTAAAATATCTGCACAAGTATCTACATAGTAAGATATGATTGAATTCATGTGTAAAACTGTTCCACACCGCTATTAAATAAGTAATTAAATTCAAAATTAAAGGGCCATGTCACACATGAATAAAATAGGGTAAACATCAACTTTTTTCCTTGGAAGTGTGAGGCATTGTCACAATATTGAATGTATCAAAATTACAAATACATACCTAATTATATCTTTTGTCAGTCATTTTAGTCCCTTAGTGTGTCTTTAGTTAGTCAGTTTAATCCTCAAATGGGTTTTTCGTTGGTCAATTTAGTCCGTAAATTTACTAGCAAAAGAGATACATGAGAATGTATTATATATTCATGGACTACAATGACAACGCCTTACACACATTTGTCCACCCAAATGGCTATTTATTCCAATTTCAATACATTTAGGGACTATCTTTACAACACCTTACACATTCAAAGACCACCAAAATGGTTGTTGACACTTAATATATCAAGAGCTAATTTTCTAATGACATGTTTTCCTCATAACCCTAAAAAATAATATAACACTTAACAATAGCAAAGTCAAATTCACAAAAAAAAAAAAAAAAGCTACACAGAACCACAAAAGGTTCAAAATTTAAAGAAAATGAACAAAAGGGTATCCGAAAAAACAAGTATAAAACACCGAAAGAGACGAACCTTCGTGTTGTTGAGTATGAACTGAAATCTGGTGCATAAAATTAGGTTGAGATTTGAGAGAAACGGTGGCGGCAAGAAATCGTTTAGAGAAGGTAACACATTGGTTGGATGAGGATGGAAATGAACGACAGTGAGTTGAATAAAGGGTCGCCATAATAGGAATTGATGGATTGATTGAGAAGAAAAAGAGTGAAAGGATTGGTTAATAAGAGAGAAAGTTGGAGTTCGGAGAAAACGAGAAAGAGAAAGAGAAGACCCTTGAGATCTCCGAAGGGATGCCTGTCCCTTTCCCTTGCTGGGTAGTAGAGGACAATACGCAGTTTGATTCCGACTCACTTTTTGTGTTTACTAGTAACTTAGTACTAATACGATTTTAGGTTTGTATAATCACTTTTCTCATTTTGACTTTCCATCCAACATCATAAATGATTATTTTAAGATTTTTGTTATTTAATAATTTAGTGATTATTTATTGGAGATTTTTTAGAAAGAAAAAATAAATTATTTTATGTTTATCTATAGTAATGAAAGTCAGTTTTAAGAAAGAAAAAAAATTAGTTATAGAAAATTATTTTTTTATACTTAAAACAACTTTTAATTTAAAGTAGTTTTTTAAATTATTTTTATATACTATTTTCGTAGAGTCGAAACAAATGTATGTTAAAAGTGATTATTATAAAAAAAATGGATAATATTTTTAAAAAGACGATAATAAATATGCTCTTAAATTTGTTGACTAATTATATTGT
>JBBPBS010000629.1:3561218-3581706 GCA_037974835.1 Cicer judaicum | reverse complement strand
TTTGCAATTTATGGTAAGTGGTAAATTCTAATCAAATTTGATATGTAGAATAACTTTCTATTATTTCGATTTGATATAATTTATAAATATTTTTCTAAAATTATTTATTATTTATTTAATTATTCTGAAATTTGAAATTAAGTTTATTTTTAAAGTTGGTTTTTGTGTTAGAATGAATTTTTTTTTGAAAATGTTCAAATAATTAATAATATTAAAAATCTTAAATATCTATTTTTTAAATTGTATTACAAATTTCAAAAAACCATCTTATTTGGGAATAAATTTCTTCAAAATTTAAAATCGTTATTTTTATTGAAATTAGTCCTAAATTATAGAAAATATCTTTTAAAAACTTTGTTTTGAAGTTAT
Source organism: Cicer judaicum (assembly GCA_037974835.1). Classification (NCBI taxonomy): domain Eukaryota; kingdom Viridiplantae; phylum Streptophyta; class Magnoliopsida; order Fabales; family Fabaceae; genus Cicer; species Cicer judaicum. The sequence continues at coordinate 3,581,337 of JBBPBS010000629.1, read as the reverse complement.
ATATATATATATATATATATATATATATATATATTATCTTCTAACAAATACCTATTAAATAGTTTTAGAATATCTCTTTTTAAATTTATTTTGACTACGATGTGCTAGCCTTAAAATTAACATGAAACACATGAATACATTGATATGTTCTCAATCCAGAAGACTACATTCTTTTTATACTAGTTAGAAACTCGCAAAAACGATGTAAACTTTTGTCACGTTATTAAGTAAATAAATGCAAAAAAAAAAATGTAATAACTTTTAATTTAAATGTTTCATAGTAATAAGAAACAAACCGATAATACTAAATTAATGTTTTAAGTGGAATACAATACTACCTTTGATTTAAAATAAGATTGATATAATTGAAATACTAATAAAAAAAAACATAAGACATAGAATAAATTTGTAAACATTTAGTCCTTGAATAGAAATTCCTATTTATCTCCAAATATGAAATGGTTTTTAATATAGAAGTCCTTCCAACCTCTGATAATTTTGATTGATGCAAAAGGTAGATCTTGGGATTGGATAATACATGTAATGATTTGTTGAGTAGGTCATCTAAGATCCAATTAAGTTCCATAGTACGTACAAAATGTACAAATTTGAATGGGAGGTGGGTCTACAAAATAACATTAGAAAAAGTTAAAAATGAATAGCAATTGTTATATATGAATAAGAAAATAATACTTACCACTTTTGGAAGAACTCAACTTACATTATATCAAATATATGGTTTAAAAACTTCTTTTTACTTAATATATCTAATCCATTAGATGCAGGACCGTCTAAATATTTTTGAAGACCGTGTACGAATCTAAAAATTAGGTCCTTAATAAAAAAATATAATTTTAAAAATATAAGTTATTTCAAAATATTATGTTTTTATTCAATAAAATACAAAAAATTTAAACTATTTTATTTAAATTTATTAAAATAAATAAATTGTAAATAACACCATCAAGTTAATATTAACCTTCTTGCTATTTAAAAAGAGTCATCATTCTAATATTTTTTAAAGCAAATTCATCAATTAAGTCTTCGTATTGTATTGTCTCCAAAGATCATTCTCAATGGTTATCCATTAAATCTTTCTTGTAACATGGTAAAAAACTTCTTTATGCAGAAGCAACATGAATTGTCAAACAAAATTTTATATGCAATAATTGTATTAGGACAACAATATAGGCCTTCTTGAAAAGAATTCCTTAAATAGTAACACATTTTGAAGAAACAACAACATAACTTATTATCAAAGACATTTGCTCTTGGTGACTAACATTAGGAGTATAATCAAGTATCACTAAGGAATACTTTATACTTTGCGTGTTTAATTTTTCTAACGACTTCATATTTAATTGCAAAATCAATACTTTGCTTGTTTGATTTTTCTAATGATTTCATATTTAATTGCAAATCAAACAAAATATTAACTCATTTTGTATGTTATGTCCAAGATAATGAAAACGAACCTTCTGTAATACATGTAACATGATCTTGGACAGTTTGGTCAAATTCAGCTAACATTTCAATTAAACCCAAAAAGTTTCCATTGCTATTTTGTACAATCTCTCATTAGAACCACAACCACAAAAGACCAAACTATGTTTAGCAAGGAATTTCACTATTGAAATTCTTTTTAAAACATTTTTCCAATGTTCCTTTTCTTTCACAATTAATCTTTGAGTCGTTTTATCAATAGCTTTACCATTTTTCAGTCTTTGACACAATTTATATCAAATGGTATATTTTTAACATGATGCTTATCTCATGGTCTCCCTAAGCCTTTCACCAATATGTGACCAATCACCAAAACCCTCATTTGTTAATTGACCTTTACCAATCCCTTTTTTAAAAACTTTAAAATAAAAATAAAATACTCTATCAACCTCTTTCAAATAAATTAGTTAATCTATGTTGCACTTCTCTCTATTTGATAGAACTCTAGTATACGAATTAGCCATAAAGCGTCTCTTCGAATTATCCTTAGACTATTTACAATGGAAAAATATCTTTTAAGACCTCTCGTAATTAAAAAAATCAATTACTTTAGAATCAATAGCATCCCAATTTCTAGAATCAAATAGTACCACTGTAAATCACAAAATCAGTAACAAGTCCCTAAAATCTAAAACCCTAACATCAAATTAAATCCTAATAGATGATGAGTTCTTGAACTCAATAAATCACAAAACCTGAACATCAAGATAACATAACATCAAAATTCAAGATTCTAACCTTCAGGTTTTGGTGGTGGAGCTAGCTGTAGCAATTGTCACATACTCACAGTGGTGGGTGTGGAGAGGAGATGATAGGCGAGAGAAATCAGGTTTAGTCTCCTTTTAGAAAATGAATATTTATTTTGGGCATAAGGTGCAAATATAAGACTTTATAGTAGTCAGTATCTGAAATTAATGACATAAATGCAATTTTTGAATTAATTTTTTTTGAAACCCTACCTAATTAGGGGTCCTGGGCAAATGTTCTAGTCACATAAAGTTGTGGCCGACCCTGATTAATTGTATAATTAAGATTTATACATTTTGTTTAATTTTCAATTTTTATTTACAATATTGGTTATGTTATTATTTTCTTTTAAAATCTTTATTGAACTTATAATTTATCACTTTTGGAGGGAAACATACAAGCACACTCTATTGAACCAAAATTATATTATGAATTAGAGGCAGTCCAATTAAAGGAAGAACTATGTCAGAGGAAGAACTTAGTTAGAGGAAGTCTAATCAAAGGAATAACTAGATCAAACGAAGTCTGATTAGAGGAAGAATTGGATCAAAGGAAGTCTGATAAGAGAAAGAATTGGATCAAAGGAAGTTTGATTGGAGAAAGTCTGATAGGAGGAAGAATTAGATCAGTGGAAGTCTAATCGGAGGAAGAACTGAATCAGAGGAATTATAATTAGAGGAAGAACTGATCAGAGGAAGTATGATCAAAGGAAGAGCAAGATCAAAGGAATTTTGATGAGAAGAAGAACTAGATCAAATAAAGTCTATGCACAAAGGAAATTTCAAATGATACGTAGAATTTTCAGAGGGAAGGTTCAAAGGATACATTAACACGAATAATACACCAATTGTCCCAGTAACATCTCACTCTAATTCATTTAACCATTAACATATTATAAATGTTCACACACATATATGCATAATGGATAAGTTTGAAGAGCAAAATGCAAGCTTCAACGATTGCTACATGCCAAAATCAGTTTTCCTCACTCTCGATTTAAAGGTCCCATTGTTTCAAACCCATAAAATGAATTCGAAATAGTAAATAAATTTAAAATCGACCTTGGAAATCCACATGAAATTGTGAAAAGTTGTTCTAGGAAAATAACTCACACTATTGACAAGAACAAATTCCCTCAGAATGGACCTGGATTATGGAAGTTGTCTAGTTTTTTATCTTTCAACATTTAAGCCACTGAAAGATCTTGGAAGAAAAAGAAAAGGCGAGAGATGATGATGGTATAGATTGTGATTATGTGTTAGGATGGAAGGAAAATTGTAGTTGGTGATGAAAGAAATGAAAGTCATAATGGTTTTTGTTGAAAAAATCCTATAACGTTATGCTCAACAATCCATTTCAATTACATGATGAATAACCAAATGCGGAAGCGTACCTGTGGGAATTGCCATTGATGAAATCCTGAGATGATGATGATAGAGCCGATGGGTTGGGTGATCTTCCTCAGCAAAACACCCTGAAGACCTTGCTCTCTTGATGGGGATATAGAGAACCAGAGAGTTTTCTCCTTAGGGTTTGTGAAACTGAATAGTCTTGTTGTGTTTGCCTTGGGGACACCACTACCCCTATATATAACTATTATTAGTTATATCCCAAATTGCAGTATTTCTAATTCAGCCCCTTATTAAATTAGAAACCGCCTGGTATCTACACTATTAATTTTCATAACTATTATGCTCTTTAGCCATAAACTATTATATATCATTTGACCCCTAGTTTATTGGCTAATTATATAATGACTCTAACACACTTTATTAATTAATTACATATGTGACCCATAAATCTTACAGTTTTTTTATGAAAGAAATGAAAGTCATAATGGTTTTTTGTGTATCCACGAGTGAGAGAGAAAAGAAAAATGGAGTGTTTCTTTCTTTTGACACTTATACATATTAATACTTCTGTTATCTTATCCCAACGTTGAACATAAAACAAATTATTACTAAAAATGTACAATGTCTAAAAATTCTAATAATCTAATTACTATCTTAATCTTGTAATTATTTATAAGGTAGTAATAGTGTTGTTGTGAAGATAATTCAAACTTTGATGTATTTACAACTAATGGTAACTATATTGTCAAATAGTCGTATCAAATGTTAATTATACATAAGCAATATTTGGTTATTCTTTTGATATATAACACAAACCCGTTGAACATGCATTGATTAAGTTAACAATTTACTAATTACATATTCTAACACAAACTATGACTCCAATGTTGAAGAAGTGATGGACACAATAAACAATCCACATTTTTTAGGATCAATCATCCGTGAAAAGAATAAGACAAATTTTAAGTTATAATATTATGTTAGATTTCTAACTATACTTTAGTTTGATCATAACTACTTTCATCTTTTTCCAACAAGTTATTATGATCTTGGTGATCCATTAATTGAGTGTCACGTTCAATAAATGAATGCACAAGAATGTTCATTAACTGACTCATGTGGCATAATAAATGAACGCACAAGCATTATCATGCTGCAAATCCTAAGTTTCAAATTTGTTGTGGGAACGAAAAAGTAGAATTACCAAAATTAAAAAAACCACCGCCTCTGATTAGACATTTGCTATTTGATAATGGTGGCACTATGAGCAAAAATTACAAGCTAACACATAAGATTTTATAATATGATGATTGCATTTACCTCTCTTGGAGCAAAATGTGATAATATATTTAACAATGGGAGATGCCCAACTACTTTACAAATTCAAGGTCAAACATGTCATATAATTTGTAGTTTGTTGTCAATATCTGGTCAAATACCTAACTTTGCCAAATTGTACATTTATGTTTCACAAAATGAAGTGCAAAATTGGCTATAAAGTTTCCAACAAGTTAAAAATAAAAATCACTATCCTACTTTAATAGTGATAAATTATTCGTTTGTATTATGAATACTAGACAAAATAACGTTGTAATTTTATTATGTATTTGTAGGAACGAGAACAACATTGAACTCGTCATTGTAAAAATATTCAAGATGTTGTACGAACATAATATTCAAGCAAATCTATTTCAAATGAAAAGAGAAAGGTTAAATGAGGTAAATGTACATGATTTGAAATTACATTAATTTCAAATAGGAATGCATACGGAAGGATATACAATGAACCTACTATTTTATAGGTAGCTGCATTGATTGTAGCGGATATATACGTGCCATATGAGAGGGATATTATCATGCAAACTCATGAAGGTCATCTTCGAAGAATTGATGAATTCCATGTAAGTTATATGGCTAGCCAATATCAATTGATTTTCCCTTATGGTAAGGATGGTTACAATCCTAATGTGTTTCACAAAGATAGTGATGTGAATCAAAAAATCACAAACAAATTAATAGTAGGAAAATTACATTCTTATAGAATTCAAATAAAAAACTCAAAAGGTAAAATATTTTTGTCTTCTCGAAGGTTGTTTCAATAATTTTTAGTTGATGGATTTACAATGTTGGCGTATATAAGGCTCAATTGGCTTCGTAAAAATCAAGCAAAGATCATAATTTTTAAATATACAAGCCATAGTGAGGTTATAGATCAAAATCAAACACAAGACTCTTCAAGGGGTAAAAGAGTTGTATTACCATCTTTAAATTTGAGGAGTCAAAGATTTATGGATCAATTGTATTTTGATGGGATGAACATTTGAAGCAAAATTATTTTTCCTAATCTTTTCATAACTTTTACTTGTAACTCAAACTGGACTGAAATACACATATTACTTCAACCGAGATGAAATTTGACAAACTTTTAGATGATTTAACAAAGAAAGGAATATTAGGAAAGTATTGGCATGTAAGTAAATATTTTTCTATGAATTACACTTTTGTATTTTAAGTTATTGGTCTATAATTATGTTTATGTTAGTTCAAAATTATGATTTTAATTGCATTACTTAGGTGTATTAATACTTGATTTTTGTTAATATTAGATATTTACACAATAGAGTTTTAAAATATAGGATAGCCACATGCTCACATTATTATCTTCTTACATTCCTCCAACAAATACCCTATTACTAATGATATTGACAAATTTATTTCAATTGCAATTCCTTACCCCTTAATTGATCATGAGTTATATGATTTGGTAAAGACATGTATGATATATGGCTAATGAGGATTAGAAAATAAAATGTCACCGTGAATGAAGAATGGAAAATGCTCCAAATATTATCTAAAGAATTTTCGGCCAAGTACAACTATTGATCATGATGGTTATTCAATTTATAGAAGAAGACCCAATGTCACTCTATTGAGAAATATGGAATACAACTAAATAACAGACATGTTAGCTCCACACAATCCTCAATTGTTGAGAAAGTTTCAAGCACACATTAACATGGAATTGTTCAATCAAAGTACTTCGATTAATTACTTATTCAAATATATTAACAAGAATTCTGATTTAATTGTCGTAGTCATTGTACCAACTAATCCAACTATTTCTTTTGAACATGGTAACATTGGTGAAATAAAATAATATATATATAAAAGAATGAGAATTATTTTATTTAAGAATGATGATAATAGTGATGAAAGGGCCCACACGTTATGATGATATAAAAAATTCAATGGTTTTCTGCGTAACTTTTCAATAAGCATGTTTTGCAATGATATATCTCGAGGATGATAAAGAATACATCGAAGCTATTAAAGAAGCACATCCATGGGTTTCAGGTTAAGTTTTGAGAAAATTATTTTTCATCGTAACATCCCAACTTTTAACAACAATAATATAATTTTTTTATAAAAAAAACTAATTACTTCTAGATAAAATATTTATAATCGTTTTTAAATTTAAATCAAAGTAAAACATTTCATTATAATTTTTTTTTCTTTAAAAAATGACGATTATAATCATTGTTGCATTATACAAAATCCACGCAACTGGATTACTTACAACCGAACAATTCACATTGACAAAAACAAATGTCGCAACTATTTCATATACATAATTTTCACCGCAACAATAACATTGTAATAAGGAAGGGAAAATAAATAAAACCCTTAAATAAAACCTCAAGCTAACATTGAACTATAACTGAGGATCCAAGATTGGCATCAAGTCTCACTGCTTCCAATCATCAATCCAAATCAACACTCTATCAAGTCTTCAGCATTGTTGCAACTCGCACGACTCAAAACTCTTAGAATATGGGGGATAAGTCCGATGCACAATAATAGTAGAGGATCGAGATCTAAAAATAGTATATATATACGAAAATACAAAGCACAAAATGATAACATGACATAGTATAAAGTGATAAGCAAGCATGCATATAGATATCATCATATAACAAACATGACTCGTGTGACAAAACACTCTAATACAATGTTTATATGACAGCGTCATGTTTATAAAAATAAAAACATTACACTTCAAAACTTAAGACTAGAACTTTGTTCAAAAAGCGAATATTTGTCGATCGAACCTTTTTCATATATAAAGCTTCAACCCTTTTTTTTATAAAAAAATAAAAAGTTATCTATTCTCAAAGTCATAAAGTTTGAAACTTTGTTCTAACAATAATTTCAATAGAGAGGATAATGCCAACAAATAGAAGAACAATGATGGAATGCAAATGTATTCCATATTCAAATGGTTAATTATGTTGTTGATTTTCTGAAATCGTCTAATTCACAATGAACGTAATTATGATAGGGCTGAGAAACATGATATATTTCAACAATTGTTCCAATCTCTAACATGATTAAAATGATGCCATTTTAGGTGAACAATATATTATTTTTAACCAAATCATGCAATATATCCATAATCATTGTGGTGGAACTTTTTTCCTTTATGGTTACGGGGGTAACAGTCAAATTTTCATGTGGAATACTTTGTTCGCAACATTGCTTTCAGATGGAGATATTGTGTTGATAGTTGCATCAAGCGGAATAACATCTTTGTTATTGGCAAGTGGAAGGACGTCTCATTCAAAATTCAAGACTCCTATTTCTATTAAAATCAAATTAGTTTAAAAAATAATAACTCTTAATTGTTTTGATGATAACACATGAAGATATTATCTTGAAAGATTAGTTTTTTATTTTATTTTTCTCAATACCATTTTCTTATTAAAAATTGTTTTTCTTTTGTATTAGAGTTTTGATTTTTGATCTTGTTCATAGTGTTTATCAATTGACAAATTGGAGACTATCTTTTGCAGAGGAAGATATCTAAAAAGATTAGTTTATTTTTTTATATTTGTTGTGCTTTCATTTTTCTTAATTTTAAAATTTTAATTCTCCATTGTTTTAGAAAATTATATATTAATTAGTGATTATGGGTTTTTAATAGAACTAGCTTAGGTGTGGATATCGAATGTTAATCTTTTTATTTATTCGTATTTTTTTTATTTAGATTTAATCTTTTTAATTTTTGTATTTGCCTTGCCCTAGTTTTAGGTTGTTAGGGCATCATTTATGATTGTTTTATTAAAATTTTATTTGTTTCAGTTTATATTTAATTTATTTTCGATTTTTAAAAATTTTAAGATTAAGGTTCTTGTTTCGAGGCTTCAAACTTTTTCTATGTAGTTTGCTTTTAACTAAGTGTATTTTTTTTAATCCAATTTGTGTTTTTTGGTTGCTTATTTTATTTTTATTGTTTTATTGTTTGCTTTTGATTCTTGTCAAGTTTTTTTTTATTCTATTATGAGGGGATTTAACAATGAAGTTTTTTTTATCTAGTTTGTTTGTTAACTAAATGTATTTTTTTTTAATATGTTTGTGTTTTTATATTGGTTTTTTTATTCTCGTGATTTTTACTATTTGTTTTAATTCTTGTTAAGTTTATTAACTTACCTTATTCTGATGGTTGGTGTTTCTCGGCTTCAAACTTTCTTTTTTGTAGTTTGTTTTTAACTAACTAACTATTTTATTTTATTCTTATGATTTTTATTGTTTGATTTTTATTCTAGTTGATTATTAATTCTCGTTTTTGTTATGAGGATTTGTGTTAATTTTGGTTTTTATTCTTGTTTTTAACATATTCGTTGATTGGTATTTCTAGTTTTTTTGTTATTTGGTTAAGTTATTTGTGTGTTTTCTAACTTTTTACTTTTTTCTATTTTTGGAGAATTAGTGTGGTTCTAGCGTTAGAAGTATGAACAAAAAGAGGGTAGAAGTTATTCAAGTTGCTGAAAAAACACAAGAAAATGGAGGATTGAAATGCGTTTTATCATTTAGAAAATTACTTAAGTTGCTTAACCAAAATTATGTTCTCTATTATTCAACTTACAATTATAAAACAAGTTTAATGAAAATAAAGTTGAATCATAAAGAACTTAGATTAGAATAACAGAGAAGAAGGGATACAAGGATTTTTATACTAGTTCACAACAAATTATTGCTACATCTAATCATCTATTTATAGAGCGATTTTGCCTCAGTGCAGTCGATTACTTAATCCACAATTTTAAATTATAGCATACAAGTATTATTTCTTCTGCCTTTTCAATCTTTGAGTATTCTTTTATAGCCTCTCAAGATTATCACCATTAGAACCCTTCTCAATTTTCTAGAAGCCTGTCGTTGAGGTTCATGAGTATTGTTATACTTCTTTAGACACCTCTTACATATGAAAGTGTTGTTGTCAATATTGAGAGAATATTACATTTGAAATCCTATATCAATTCAAATGTATCAAACAACTTAATTGAGTTACGTCAATTCTAACAACTTTCTACTGAGAGGATTTTTGGTTCATTTTTTCTTTGGATGTATTCTAGGTTTTTACAAAATTTCTTCTTAACACAATGTCTTTTTCATTCTCTCTCACTCATTTAATTGCTTAATCAGTTTCTACTTCAATACTGAGAAATGTATCAGTTGAAGATCTTGAATCGACATTTAAGACAAATCAACCTTTAAGATATCCATATACATCTTCATAATTGATTATGCGTATCTTCCATTATGAGAGCGGATCTTAGAGGATGACACTTTTCAAAGGATGTGATGCGCTTCTTCAGTTAGAGGATAAGTTTACTATGATGAATAAATTATTTTGGAATGTAGATTTCTTATTAGAGAGTTGACTTTATCAGAGAGGTTACTTTATCGGGTGATTTTATCAAAGTGTTGATTTAAAATATTGACCATACAACCAACGTGTTTGCTAGAATTATTAGGCGTAGAGTCATTAGAGTGAGCTCATAATCAAATTCTATACTATGACTTACTCTATTAGTAAGCATACTTAATTGTTTATTAGATGATAATATTATGTGTTAGAAACACTTACATTATCCCTTCTAACTTACTCATAGTTTATACTACCTTAAAATAAATAGTTATTAAAATACTTCTTCGTCTTCTAACTTAATCTCTCCACACTTAGGCAATTCACTTAGAAAATAATTGTTCTTTATTTTTTTTTTTATCATCAAAATATTAACTAAATGATTGTAACTAAAACCGCTTTCACACTAACAAATGACTTACAATTAAAAATGGAGAGTTTATGAAGATTTATGTATAATGATATTACAATTTGAATTAATTATTAAACGTTACCTTGCATCTATGAGTCCTATATTAGCATGTGGCTTCAGGTTGTTGAAGACGACTAACTTCGTGTAATATTGCAATAATATCTAACAAAATTATTTTTGTACCATATCAGGACACTAATATATAGCCAAAATTTTATTTTATAAATATTAATTCTCCATATATATTTATATTTACCGTAATACAAATCAATGTGGAACTTTTCAGATAGGATATCTCCAAAATTCATGAAATGATACTCATGTTTTGGGATGTCTAGTGAAGCAGTAGGTATGACTTATGTTCCACAATTGAAAACAACTTTCAAAGGGTTCATGTCGTTATATCCGAAGATAGGTTAATTATGTCGTTCATAACTTAGTTACAGCGACAAGATTTCATGCTAATCACTATGTCTTTGATTTCATTCCTCTATATTGCTGAACTCATCTTTATTCGAATGGCATAAGCTTGTTTTGATACAAAAAAGACCAGTAACCTCCTTTCTAAAAAAATTCATAACAAATAGCCAATGGCTATTAATTCTTACTTTCAATTTCTTTACTTAAACAAGAATAAAGCACAACTATGACAATATATGCCGAAAGTGGTTTTTTTTTCCCTCAAATATTTCCAAAAATATTTTTAGATTGATTGATCCAAACGTGTATCTTATACATTTAAATTTGATCAAATCGAACATAATTTATAAACTTTTAAAAACATTGGAGAAGAGAAGAAATCTCTTATGCCAAAACTAAAGGCAAAACTTTTGCTGAGAACCAAACAAACGAAGCTGCTAAACTTTTTTCAGCATGATCCCATCTCTCTATATTTTTTAACGCGACTCTCCTACTTCTCTTCTTGAACCTAAGGATGACAATAAAATCTGCACCCACATATATTCACTCGACCCCGTTTGATTTGGGTGCGGGTGTGAATTTTTTCCGACATTAAAATTCGCGGATGGAGACAGATTTGGGGTGGTGATATCCACCCCGCACCTACACCCGAACCCGCCCTGTAAATATTATTATTGTAATTTTTAAATTATATATATATATATTTAATATTTTTTAAATATTAAAAATTATAATTTTATCTCTATATAAAATATTTTTTAATTTTATTATTATTTAATAATAATTATTTTATTATAATAAATATAATTTTTAAATTTATAATTTTATATATATGAGTGGATGCGGGGAAACCTGAAACCTGTTGCGGGTGGTGATGTGTGACTAAATTTTACACCCACTATAAAACTGGGGTGGGTGCGGATTTTTCCCGATTAGTTGGTGCGGGTGTGAAGGAGGCGAAATTCTCCCCCGCCCCTTTGCCATGCCTACTTAAACCTCTTAAATATGTTTTTTGTTATTCATTTTAATAATTAAATATATTTTTATTTAATTAATTTAATCTTCAAATATATTTTTCATTGATCAATTAGGTCCATAAAATTAGTTGCTAAAGAAACACTTAAAATGTATTTGTACTTTTAATATTTTTACATTTAGAAACTATAGTGACAACAAATTCAAAGACCAAAACATTGTTTACTCTATTTATATGTAGAAACAAGTATACTAAAAATAAAATAAACTTTTAGAAAACCTGAGACTATGGAATGGAAGTATTTGGATACATTATATCTGTTAAATGGTGCACTCCAAAAGACTAGATGAAGGCTTTGATTTGAGGCTTGGGAAGAATATGCATTCCCAAATATACTGTTGATGAATTACAATTACTACTTTTATTCGTCAAGTAGTACAGATAATTTTGACCCAAAGATATTAGGATATTGGATTTTGCCAATGAAATATCCACATAAAAAAACCTACAACTTAGAAATGCCTAATTTGACTAAAGATCAAGACACACCTCGTAAGTCACAAACAACTTATTCCAACCGAAATGAAATTCACCACATTGAAACCTTAATTTCAATACAGAGAAGGTCCTACAATTACTAACCCCAAACCACAACCAGCACAACTCAATCAACGAAAAACAATATAAAAAAGTTTAGAATTAAACATCATTAACCAAAAACAAAACACAAAAACATAGAAGCAAATGTAAGGGTATTTAGAGTAAAATTTTCAAATTAAAATTGTTTCTATCCTCAATAAAATCATTGGGTTAATCATCAAAACCAACTCTCAACATTTGTACCCATCAAAACCAAAGTCATAAACAAGTGGCTAGATTGAAATAATGTATTATTTAGAAAAAAAAATAAACACGTGGGGATTCTTATTTAAACATAGGATAAAATTCATGAGTAAATTATATGTCCTTACAATAGAATTCCAAAATTGAATTCTTGAACAAAATCATTTCCATTCTCCATCATTCCCTAAAAAGGGAGAATTTATCTATAAAAAGTTTGAAGGGAAAGAGGGCTAGGGAAAGATCAATTTTGTGATAAGCATCCCTTAACGAAACAATAAGTCATTCAATTCAAATCAAAATCCTTCATCTGCATCACAAATTACCAGCCAAAAGGAGAAACGGAGACCATATACTTGTCACCAAGAACTGTCTCGATCTCATCAAGAAACAATTCTCGGCGGGGGAGAATTTTGAACTTACAAGAAAAGGCTCGGAAGCCTGCGTAGATTGTTGTTTACAACATGTTAGGCCCAATGGCAACTGTCCGGTTTGCATATAGGAACAGGTGTGGTATGAGTCATATGACATGTACTTAGGGCACATGAGAATAGGATTAACAACCTTGTACTTGGCAATCCGTTCGCTAACATCCCTCAAGTCACCTTTGGTAAAAATCAACGCAACGTTCCCCACAAGGAGTGGAACAAGATTAAGGAAAGCATTGTTGTTTCCGGTTCTCTCCGCTTCCTGGATGATAGAGCGTTTCATCAATGAATTCTTCCCCATCACTACCACTGAATCTTCGTGCAAGGCCCTCCTTATACCCTGAAGCTGGTTTGATCCAACATTGTCAGATGAAACCACCAAAACTTGTGTATACTCTCGAAGAAGCTTCCCCATCTTTGCATCGTAAGCTGCCTTTGCCACCTTCCCAGCCATTGTCCCAGATCCAAAACCCCGAACCTATCGAACCAATTAGTCACAGATTGAAACAATATCTGAATTGAAAATATACTAAAAATAAAGCAGCAAGACACATTCTAAAGCAAAGCAGAGAAAGAAAGAAAACTCATAGTACTTCATACATATGGATAGGAATACAACAACAAAGTTGTTAAATCTACTCATACATCACTCCTAGTTCACTAATTCACTAATTAACTATCTTATAATAACCTCACCAATTACATTAGTAAAGCAAAAAACAGCAGTAACAAAACGTTTAAAAAAACATATCAAGCTTAAGAAAACCCACATTCAATCTTGAAAGTATAATATCTCAGTACCAAAAGAAGGAATGAAATATATACAAGTTATCCAAAAACTAAAACAGACATGAACTAATTAATATTTTAACTAAAATGATAGAAAATGAGAATGGCATGAATACTTAAAGTACTTAACTGAATTGAAAAGATATAGTATTAAAAGAAATGGATCCAGCTCCTCTAAAGTGCGTAATTCACTGTAATGTAAAGTGAGTCTTATCATCCATTGACTAACAAATCAAAGGTGCATATTGTTGATATATCATACCAAATCACAAGTTTGTTTAAATAACAACCCTCAATGTTTTCACTCTGTGATTTACTCACTTTAGAGGAGCTAAATTCAAAAGGAATTGAACTAATACTACACTATTAAACTAAATAAGTAGAAGTTTGTTGTGAACAATAAATAAGTACAAATTAATTTAATAAACTAACATACATTAGATGCACATTTTGAATAAAAGCCCACTGTGGCATTTTGTCGAACATGTGGTGAGCACAATTGAAATGGAAACAAAACAAACAACAACAATTTCTCTCCCCCACTTATTCCCTTCTTAGATTAAAAAAATTAAATTCGAAATGCACACAAAACCAATCTTCCCACAACCAATAACAACATCAATAAGTGGTCCTAACCTATTACAGTTCATGGTAAATCCGAAACTGGAAGAGGGATTGAGTTCGAATTTAATGAAAGAAAGGAAACTAAAGAAGCGAAATGGATTCATACCTTGATGAAATTCTAGGTCGTAGCTATGGATTCCGTTGAATATGAGAAAGCGTTGAAGAATGTGGAATGAATGAAACTTGTATTGGTAGAAGAAATGGAAGAAAACGAAGATGGAATAACAGAACAAGTGAGTGAGGCTATGGAAGATCTGTGTTAAAATGGATTGGGCCGTGGCCTGTGATCCAACCCGGCCCAGCTCGACTCATTTGTGAGTTGGGTTATAAAAAGAAAATTATATTCCATACTCTACCTTCATATTTCCAACCCCACAATTTATATAAACTACCTATTTTATATTTTCCATTTATTTTAAAAAATAAAATTTTTGTTTACTCTACAAAATTCGATTTGAGCTTTGAAAAACTTTAAAAGAGTTTTCCGGAAAATGTGTTTAAAAAACTAATTGTGAACTGACAAATTTTTTATATTAAAATTTTTTTTAAAATTTTTCAAAACACATTTCTGTTTTAAAAAAAATTCATTACATAAATTTTTACAAATTTCTTAGAACACAAGTTTTTCTAGGAAACTCAAACTATGTGGTCAAAAATTTCTTTTTCAAAACACAATTATTTTTGGAAAACTCAAATTTTGAGTTTTGAAAATTTTTTTTAAAATTTTTCGGACACATTTGTATATCAATTTTTTTTCTTTCAAATTTATTAAAACACAAACGTGTATTACAAAATATAAAATTTGAATTTTATTATTTTTAAAAAGGTAAAATTGACTTTTTATTAAAATATGGTGTAGTAGTATAAATATGGGGTTATAAAATAAAATTTTCTTAATAAAACCACCGACTAACAAAAAAAAGTAGTTTCTCTTTTCTTTCAATGTCTTTCAGTAGAGAACTCTACTCCTCACCCTCCAACTATATCTCTCATTTTGCAATACACTTAAAAAGACTTTTATTTTTACCCTTTTTTATTGTATATGAAGTTGAAAATTTTTTTCATTCAATATTTCACTCATAAATTCAAAACTTTCAAAATCTCTAATAAATTTTCCTAACATTTCGAAACTTCTAAAGAATAAGTAAGTTATTTTTTTTATTTTGTTGATAAATTTGAAATTTTCGAAATGCAATTTCAATTTTTTAAAATATTTTTCAAAGTTCAACCAATATGAAACTTCTGAAATAGAATATTCAATAATTTTCAAAAGTTTCGAACAATTTAAAACTTTTGAAATAGATGATTCAATAGCTTACCAAAGTTTCGAGCAATACGAAATTTTCTAAACACATTTTTTATAATTTTCAAAACTTTTAACAATACGAAAATTATTCGCACTATTACTACAATGTAGGAGAAAGAGTTCCATGTAATATATCTTATCGACGAAAAAATGAGACTAACCATCCACTTCATCTACATCTTCATAGACACAATGTGCCTCAGAGGATCTGGGAAGGAGAGGTATATTTTAATTAATTAAATTTTTTAATTAAGAATTAGTATTATTATATTTATTACATTTTTGTAATGAAAATTAGTAGATTATTTTATTGTTATGTTATTTATGTTTTTAAATTAATTGTAGGATCATGGTCCATTGAAGGTGATTGATCGCACACAGTTTGAAACATAAGAAGTTTGCTAAAGTAGCGGTACTTGATATTATACAACATTAAATTCAAGAATCTGGATTGGTGCACTTGTCTTCAACTTTTTTGATGATGGTCTCATATCTGCCTTTGTAGAAATGTTCCATAGAGAGACCAACTTGTTTCACATGTCATTCGTAAAAATGACCATTATATTGGATGATGTCACAAATCTTTTGCACGTTCCTCTCCATGATAGGTTGTTCTATGCACCAATAATAATATGAATACTAATAATGTTGTCATTGTTGCACATGAGTTGGTGGGAGCAATAATGGAAAAAAGTAGCTACAGGGATAAACGTCTACAAATGTGTTTAGTATAGATTGTAGTGGTTGTGTGATCTATACAAAAGTATCACATAAATTAACTAGCTTTAGTGTGCTACAACAACATATCTTTTACCTTAGTTGGAAGCACAATTTTCATCGACAATTCTCACACTCGGGATGAGCCAAAGTATATTATCTTGTTCATTAATTTAGAGTGTTGTCGGAACTAAACATGGGAATAATTGCATTGGTTATGCTATATGATAACATGGGAGATGAAGCTATTCATGATACTAGAAAGTTGAGAGGGTATATGGCCATGTTACAGCTATATGACCCGTATTAAGTTGTGTTATTAATTTATTAAGTTATGTTTTTAATTTACTAAATTTTATTTTATTTTTGGTGAAGTACTGGATTTACGAGCACTTTTCTAAAATATGTAAGCGGTAGAAGAGTTCTTGAACATAGTCATAGAGCTCATAGATGGACTGCAAAACATGTTGTCAGAGATGGGTTGATGACATATCGGTAGAGGCTTGATGCCATTTTGCTTGAGGATGTAATGTTTACATCATACGATGATGTCCGAGTGAATCATCTTTTTGAACCAATGCTGATGTTCTTCGGCTACCTTCATTGGGTGGAGTATCAGTCTCATATCTATCGAAGTGATGTCATCGACAATTTGGTTGCATCCAATGCATTTTGTGTGATGTTCCTCCGGTGCCAGCTAATATAGATTGAGAGTGACAAAATACTTTGAGAGAATGTATAGAGACTCTTTAAAGTGTCTCACATCTAGGGACGTTTCCTGGTGAGGTCTTAGAATAGCTATTATGTCTGATACTTACATGCTTTACATCCTTGAACTATTCGTGATGCTCCATCTAGTGATCCGGATGTTTCATCATCTTCTACACAAGCGAGCCCATTTTCTACACAAGACGCTAGAGCATTTGAGCTTTTACAAAGGGTTATACATATGGTGAAGTTCATGAGATATTAAGTGGTTTACTCTACATGTTTCAGAAAGATCATTAGTACATTGTGTTAATAATTTGTATTATTTGGAGTTCTATTTTGTTGTATGACTATTGTTTTATTTTATACCAAGAAATTAATTCTCATTATGGTTTAGATTTATTTTCGGTCATATATGAAACTACTATTTTATGGATCAACTAAAATAGATTTATATAAATATCAATCAAAATGGTGCAATTCAACACATACAAATTAATCTTCATTTAATGAAACACATGATGATTTGATAAATATTGAATCTATGTGTTCGCGATGCTTGATGTAGTACCTCAATTTTTTTCGACCAATTAAAAATAACTCTAAAAAATATAAAATAATATGTTTCATAAATACTTTACAATTATTATAAAATCTAAAAAAATCATCATTTTACAAATCTGACTCAATTTTGAGTACATAATTTACATAAACGTTTTCTGCATAACTTCAGCAGCAATTTATTCTCTTCTACAATGGCTTATAATCCTTCTCCAAACTCCTTTGGCTACATTCAAGATTCAAGATCGATATTGTACAATCCAAGATCAAGGGAGAAACTTCAAAGGCTTTTTAACTAGAAGACAAAATTGATTTAAAGTTGTACCAAAAAAGTCAAAAGCAGTTTTAAATCAATTCAAGACTGAATTATTTTTATTCTGAAATATTGGTTTCAATAAAAAATACAGAGCACTACCAACAACTCTTTTTGACCTTTATTAAATGCTTCTAGCCTATAAATAGAAGGCCAATATCCAGGATCAAAGAAAGAAATTCAAGTGCTGTGAAATCTCAAAAACCAATCACATACACTTGAAGTTCTGAAATTTCGCAAAGAAGATGCAGACCCAAAGTATCATATTAGATTGCGTAATTATCAATGAATCCTTTGTAAAGAATCAATTCTCAAACAAGAGTTGAGAAATCTTATATTCTGTCAAAAACAATCTCATTTTAAAAACTCAAATTATAAGAGTTTCTTTATAGTTTGTTTAGATTGTATTGAATCCTATCAAAGTTAGATAGGTGTTGTCATTGCTTTCTGGATGGAAAGTAATAGAGATTGAAACAGATCAAGGTTGATCTAGACTGGGTGCTATAAAATCAAGAAGGTTATTTGTTTTAAACACTTAGTGGAAAATTTCACAGTGTGAGGACTGAACGTAACTCAAGTTGGGTGAACCGGGATATTTTTTTGTGTGGTATTCTCTATCCGATCTCTTTATTTGTTAAACTTAATTGATTAACTAAATAAAAACACAAATTGATTTTCTGTTTAAGCTAATCATGGAACGTTATCTGTTTTTATAATAAAATCAAGAACGTTCTCCGTCTTCGGTTTTCATAACCAAGATCAATCTTAAGTTATTTTCTTACGTTTTTAACAAGAATTTTTAAAATATGCATTTACAATTTAAACTCTCCTTTCTTGTAAATCATATTGTTACTTCATATAACACTTAAAATTCATTTTATTTTCTACCGTAAGTGCTTTGCTTTGAATGTTTTGCTTTCTACGATGCATTGCTTTTACCTTCTTCGATGTTTTGCTTTGACAGACGTGTTTGCTTGCTAGAGCCCGCTTGTTTGGACGTGATCGATGTGCTTGCTTTGCTTGCTATAACTTGTTTGCTAATAATTATAGTCTGCTAATAAATATCGTGCTATTCCCATCACGTTTATTCCATTTAATTGACAAAAATCCTGCTATATTTATTTGATAATTTCATTTAATATTTATTCCATTTAATTGACAAAAATCCTGCTATATTTATTTGATAATTTCATTTAATATAAATAATTATGAATCTAATTAAATAGCAATAAACATCATTTATTTCATCTATGATGTTAATTAATTTTTCTTTTTAGTCTTGGATTATGTTATTTAATATTAAAATCAAATTTGTTTCCATCATTTATTTAATTAAAAAGTGTTTTGAAAGATACTCACATTTGTGTATATAGTATTTTTTTTTAGAATTATTTAAACTTATTTAATATTTAGCATCAATTTTTAGTTCTTAAAAAAAAAAGATAAACTTATAATCTAATGTTGAAGGGTTAATTTGATGTGACATTTGTTAGCATTTGAGTTGTTAGAATGCATCTAAGTCATGTCCTATCTTTCTTGTTTTTAAATGGAAAATTTGTTTTAATAGGCTAAATAGTAATTGTGGTTCCTTAACTTAATTTCAATTAATTTTTTAGTCATTTATATATTGTTTTCTTTCCGATTGAGTCCTTTATGTTCATTTTAAGTGACAATTTGATCTTTTATATTTTAAAATGTCAACAATATTATTCTTTTT
>JBBPBS010000629.1:3490866-3561093 GCA_037974835.1 Cicer judaicum | reverse complement strand
TAGATATTCAAATAAACTCATATTTTCATCTCAAACAACATCAAATTCATCAAATAAAGAATAAAGTAATGAGTTTATTTAAAAATTTAAATTATATTGAAGATGATAATTAATTTTATGGGTTTTGCTTGAAAATTTTGATGATGTTTTAGAATTTTTTTTTAAAAAGTATAACATTGTTGACATTTTAAAACATAAAAGATCAAATTGTCATTTAAAATTAAAATAAAGAACCAAATTGAGAAGAAAAAATAAGATAAATGACTAAAGCGCTAAAGGATTACATGTGCTATTTAACTGTTTTATTATTATTATTATTATTATTATTTTATTTTATTTTATTTATTTTATTTTTCTTTTAATTTTTTTTTTCTTTTTGGTTTTTTTTTACTCCACCATTCGACGCAAGTATACCTCTCAATTTTTCTTTGTTGCATCCATGCAAATAGCTTTCATCGTTAATGATAAAGTTTAATTTTTTTTTATAATACCGTGCATTCTTTTCATGCCTTTAAAATTATTTTCAACACCATACCATACAATATTCATAATCATTCATTTCTATGTAGGTCCATTAGAGAACTATTGAATTCAATGCTAGGGTGTGTATATCTTTGATTAAAAATGGTATCCAAAAATAAAATTGCAATCCCAATGTTTAGGAAAACTATGAATCTGAAAGCCAAAAAGCCTTAAGTTGAAAGTTTAAAAAGACTTCGTAGATTGTTGGAGCTTAATCGCCGGTTAACATTTATTAGCAAATATGAAAAGATTCTTGATTTATTAGATGTGGACATACAAATAGGGGCTATTACCATCCACAACCAAAGTAGTTAAGATACTAAGGGTTGAAGAGGAAAGGTTGATTAGCCAAAAGAAGAAAAGGACTTCTAGTTTTCTAAGAAGTTTTTTTTTAGGAAAGAGAACATCATTTAGCTAAACCCCAAGAATGGAGTGCTTTTATGGAGGTGCTAGCTCTCACCATCTATGGGGTTGTTCTATTCTCGAGTGATGAAGAAACTATTAATTTAGAAATAATTGATGTCTTCCTAGCTTTTAAGAATCGAGGAGAAAATCCTACAACAGTTTTCCTCGCTGACGTGTACTACACACTTAACTATTGTCATGAGAAAAAAAAAGGCAAGCGAATTTTGTGTTGTTTACTTGTTTTGTACGACTGGTTGGTGAATTGTATGTTTGATAGTGGGTGGCAAAAGCGTTTCCCTATCAATGATTTCAAGAATTGTTATGTTGACATAATGGATAATCGAGAATGGGCTCGAAGATTGGTAGATCTGAATGGAAAAAAAGTTCGATGGTATGCGAGATGGCGAGAAGCAATAGAAGTAATGTACTAATGTTGAACGTTCCCTAATGTGCCACTTATGGGGACTAGAGGTTGTGTGAATTATAACCCAATATTGACCTTAAGACAACTTGGGTATCCTATCATAGGAGAACCAATGCCAAAACTAATAACCCATTTTATTCTTTATGACATGGCTTTATAAAACATTGAAGATTTAGGACATTACGTAAATCTTGGAATACGATAATCAAAAAAGAGAATAAACTAGGAAGTAGAAGTTGTGATGCAGATGATTGCTAGTGGGTGAAGAATAGGGTCCAAGAAATTAAGCTATCTTTTCTTCGTACATATGAGGCATTCGATGAAACAACAATGCAACCCACTATCGTTAGTGAAGAAATTGATAAGTTGCAAGCATGATTTTAGAGGCGGAAGAGGAAAAATAAGAATTTGCGAGAATAATTGATGAAAGTTTGTAAAGCATATGAGACTGCGCAGTTGGAAAATGAGCAAAATAAAATTTCCCTTGAAATATCAAATAAGAGGGCAAAGGTGGAGGAAGATTATAAGCTCAAGTTTCAATCCAATTTAAGGGCCTCTAACAAGTCCTTATTCTGAGAAGACAAGAAAGAGAACAAGCACAAGAGGAGGTTGTGGAATAGAGAAAATGGTTAAAAGATTCAAAAATCAGTGAGAGAAATGCAAAAAGACAATTGGAAGATTTGGAACAACAATTGGAGAGAGTTGTATTAGAATATAAGACAAAGATAGAAGAAGAAAAAGCTGAAAAACAGGAAGTTGTTGCTATTTACCAAGAAAATATGTTAAGAAACCAAATATTGGATCAAGTGTAAGCAATAGAGATGCTCAGACAAGAAGGGATAATTTGGATGGATCGTTATGAAAAACTCACTTTCATAATCAACCAAGCCATCGAAAGGGTCCCCATACTCCTAAGGAAAGCATAAACAAACATTGTTCCATCTACCACACCTGTTGGGATTTTTACTTTCATTTAACATTGTAATAGTTTGATAGAAGCAATGGATAGTTTAATTCGTCGAGAGCAATAAAAACAATGTATTTCAAATATAGAGAAAAATGTTGCACTTGTACCCTTTTAATTATCAACGAACGAGCTTGTGTTGAGTTTTCTCTACGTATGGGTTTGGTTTTGATGCATGTACCAAAAAGATGTTTGTGCCTAGGTTGCGGAATCAACGTTTCTCTAATACCCATATGCATGCATATAAATCTTCATTTTTTTTAGCTAGCATCATATGATCACTTCAGAAAAATCAATAAAGTTGTTTTCCCAACACCCTTATTGGACTCACGCAAACTCCAAGATCATGGATGAACGTGAACAAAACCAAGAAGTGATGAGAGCACATTTTAGCCAATTGAAGGATAAGGTTTATAGAATGATAGAGGCTATATAGACTTTTATAAGGAAGGATAACACATATGGGAATCCTCCAACTACAAATGAAGAGCACCAAGCTACCCCTTCTCGCCCACCAGGCGTTACCCCAACTACCCAACAGTTTTGTGTGACAACCATACAATTTTCTATGTTTGGTCTCCCACCTAGTTATACTTGGCCCATAATCATCAATCCCATGTACAACAACCCAAACCACTAAACTATCAACCCCCAAAATCTAAACCAATAACAAATCCCATCTTTTGTAGGCTACGTGCCACCCCAAAACACTATACCCTCAGAAGATATTCAATTAAGTGCATCCCAAGTACCCCATTTTGATGCTAACAAAAATGGGAAACAACCTCAATTTATTAGTGAAGATACACAGTCAAAAGAAAAATGTCATGTTTTAGTAGAACAAATAAAAACAATTGAAGGAAGTAATGTCTATGGTCTCGAAGCTTTTGTTATATGATTGGTTCCCTGTAACACCCTGTTTTTCAAAGCGAGGGTGTATTTTTTTTCCAAAACAAATTAAAATAAACCAGATAAATAAATAAGGAAATACCTTTGGATAAATATTTAAGTCATTTCAATTTATAAGCAGCGAAAAAGTTTTTCGAAATCTGAATTCAAAGTATTTACACAATAACAAGTGATATATGGAACTCGTCAAAATAAGATGCCATACTGACAATATTAGTAAAGATACAATCTTCCAATTTAAAATAAAACGCAATTCAAAATAAAGACATATGTTCCCTCTATGTCAACCTAATCTGATCATTCTACCAAGAAGCTATACACCCTGAGTAATCACCACGCACCCCGTAGGATCCTCCTAACATAGCTCCAGTCAAGCATTCCCATCTACATTCCCATCAACAGGGTATGAACTGGTAGGATTGTCCTGGCTCTCATATGAGGGCAAAGCCCAGATTTCCACAATAGTTGTAAAGGGTCACCAACCGAAATTAACAGTTAACACATAACATTTAAGTTCTTAAATGCACAAATAACCTTTTCAACTTAGCATGCATCTTAAAAGGATTTTCCATATGCTAAAAGTTCATATAATGTTTGCCAAATGTAAATGAAATCAAAATAAGGTTCTCAATCAATCAAGTAATACATAACTGACCAAAACATTGAGACATCAAGTGAGCAATCGGTTATCTAACTCAAAATGAGGATTTACACTGAGCCAATCGATTTATGAAGGTCTGAACCCCTGCATTGCCAAATCGATTGGGCAAATTGATTTCGTGTAAGCCAGAGCCCCTGTATTGGATCCAATCGATTGGACAAATCGATTTCCTGAAGGACAGAGCCCCTGTAATGAATCCAATCGATTGGCCAAATCGATTTCCTGAAAGACAGAGCTCCTGTATTGAAGCCAATCGATTGGGCAAATCGATTTCGTGAAAAATGGCTGAGTTCTTGAATGGCCAAATCGATTTGGTCAATCGATTTCCCTGCATAATCTTCTAAAAATACATAAACTAACTCAATCACATTCATACACAAATCCGAATCTTAACACTTAGCAATTTCAACACAATCACTACAACATCATGAACTTCGAAATAGTTTCGCAATCAATATGCTATCACACAATTCCAAAACATAACACTTAGCGTTTATAACACAATCACTACAACATCATGAGTTTCGAAATAGTTTTACAATCAATTTCACTTAAACACAATTTGTTCCAAAACATAGACACTTAGTACAATCATCACACTCACAATGTCATCTCAAGTTCAAACACTCAATCATACACTTGAATCAAACACGACTCGTGTGTCAAGCACCCTAATGCAATGCGTATATGCCAAAATGCATGGACTTGGAATTCCAAACCAAAACCCTCCTCGAAGGGCCGTAAATCATAATTGTACTGCCTATCGCAGGACAAAGTACCAATTACCGAGGTGCCACCTATCACGGGTCAGCACGATTTACTAAAAAGCGTAAATCGTAAACGTACCACCTATCACGGGTCAATACTGTTTACCGAGGTGCCACCTATCACGGGTCAGCATGATTTACTAAAAGAAAAAGCATAAGTCGTAAATGTATCGCCTATCACAGGCCGACGTACTATTTATCGAGGTGGCACCTATCACGGGTCAGCACAACTTACCAAAAAGTAAATCGTAAACGTACCACCTATCACGGGTCAATACTGTTTACCGAGGTGTCACCTATCACGGGTCAGCACAATTTACCAAATGAAATGCATGAGCATACACTGACTCCATCCACAACAATCGTTAAGTAAATGCAGATATTAAAAGATTCCCCATTTTTAATACTCATTTAACTTAAACGATTTTCACGCCAAACATTAAGCAAACAGACATATTAAGAGATTCCCCATTCTTAATATTCTTTTAACTTAAACGGTTTTCAAAACAACATTAAGTAACCAAAACATTAAGAGATTCCCCTTTCTTAACGCCTAGTTAACTTAAACGATTTTCAAAACAAACATTAAGTAACCAAGACATTAAGAGATTCCCCATTGTTAACGTCCAGTTAACTTAAACGACTTTCAAAACAAACATTAAGTAAACAAGAAATTAAGAGATTCCCCATTCTTAATTCTCATTTGACTTAAACGATTTTCCAAAACATTAGTAAACAGAGATATTAAGAGATTCCCCATTCTTAATACTCTTTTAACTCAAAACGATTTTCACAAACACACATTAAGTATACAAGACATTAAGAGATTCCCCATTCTTAATACTCATTTAACTTACTGGTTTTCAAATTCCACGCAAAACAACTCAAACATATTATCAATCCACATCAAAACACATTAATTCATTTTTCCACAAAATCCAACCATACACATATCAAATTTCATCAGTATCAATTAAGAACACGTCAAAAACAACGAACACAAATCAATACAATCCACCACTCAAACACACAAGTTTCATTTACTCAAAATCATACATAAATGAGTTTAAATTCATTTTCCACGATACATTCATCAAGATAGCCAAAACGTAACTCTAAGATTTTACCCATAAAGCCTTAGTTACATTTTCCCCAAATCAATACTCCAACCCTAACAAAATTCTTTTCCACACAACCATAGATAAGGCTCTAAATGCAAACTAAAAGTTTGGAAGGAGCCCTTACCTTCACATTAGCTTTAACGTCCGATTACGGCACCGTGAGTAAATCTGGTAAATTTTCCGCTTGCTATGCCGCTTCCAAAGTTGGTTCCCTAGCACCGTAGCGTGGTAGTGAGCAACTTTCCCTTCTATCTCTTTGCGAAACGAAGCTTAGATCTAGGTGAAATGGGGAGATTTGTGTTTGACGGTTTTTGAAATCCCTAACCCGTTTTCGAATCCGAGAAAGAGGAAGGAGTTGGGAACTTGATCTTTGTCACCCACTAGCCTTGGGTTTCTATTCTTGAAGCCAAAGAACGAAAAAGGAAGCAAAAACAACAAAGAAGAAAAAGGGAGAAGGAGTGGCTCACGCGGGCAGAGGAAGAAGAAGGGAATATGTTTTGTTTCTTTCTCTCCTTTTTCCTTTCTTCCTTTTTCCTTCCTTTATATTTCTTTTCTTTCTATTTCCTTCCTTTCCTTTTCTTATACTTATAAACATATATATTACTAATAATAATAATAATAATATATAATATATATATAATAATTAAACCTAAACAAATAAATATCTAACAACTCTCACATCCATCACTTCACTCACATCTCCAACTATTTTGATAAAAATATCTACTCTCGTCGCAACTCAATTGTCAAATACAATTTTCAGCAACCTGAGATATTTTGAAAAAAACCGCCCAGAATTATATTCTTTGAAACCTAAATAAATTATTCTTCGATGAATAATTTTAATCCAATTTCCAAAAATATATTTTCGGCCTTTAACTCACTAAATACCGAAAACTAGGTTAAAAGCCTAAGCAATTTAACACAAAATACCCTTAAATCATATAATTTAGGATTTAAAATTTCGGGTCTTACATTCCCGATGTGGCGATCCCTTCAAAATTCAAGGTACCTGAGTTTGAAAAAAAAAGGTGTCACATGTCCTAAAAACCATCTGACCATCTGTTGTAGAAAAATGATTTCTCATGCTCATAATGACAAACTTCTTATCCATTGTTTTCAAGATAGTTTGAGTGGGGCATCATTAAATTGGTATATGCATCTCGAGCGAAATTGAATCTATTTGTGGAAAGATTTGGTTGATGCCTTCTTGAAACAATACATGTATAACATTGACATAGCCCTTTACAGGATGCAACTGCAAAATTCATCAAAAAAGGACAATGAAACATTCAAAGAATATACACAATGGTGGAGATAAGAGGCATCATAGATAGACCCTCCTTTATCTGAAAGAGAAATGGTTGACTACAACATGTTGTAGCCGAATACAAACCCAATTCAATATCAAAAATTGAATATTTGTATTTGACTACATGATGTTGTAGTCAAATTCAAATACTAAATCACTAGCTAAAACTGCACTTTTGTATTTGACTATAGTATGTTGTAGCCGAATACAAAATCAAGTTAGTGGCAAAAATCAATTATTTGTTTCGACTACAAGGATTTGTATTAGAATACAAGGTTAAAATTTTGAAATAAATTTGAACCTTACATAGGTGTATTCGACTAAACTTAGGCTGTAGCCGAATACAACTGTGAAGCAATGCAATATGGATCATTGCATATGTTCATTGTAACACCCCGATTTTTAACAACACGGGTGCATTTTTTTAAAACAATTTAATAAAATATCATGTTGTTACACAAACAACAAAAGTAATGGAACATAGACCCACAAAAACAAACGTCAACTGACAATGTATGTTATAGATACAGTCATCCAAACACAAAATAAGTACAACAAAAAACTAATCTGATCATCCACTAACAACTACAATAACAAGGGTGACCTCCACGCACTGCACAAGTCCCATCTAACACAACATCTCTCTTCAAAGTAACCTCCTCCTCATCAACATCCATAGAAGAATCGGTCTCCTTAGAAGTTAGATCCACCCACGAGATAGGTGGCTTCGATGGCGCTGGGATCTCAAAATAGTCCACTACTTCAGCGACAGTCGGTAAGGGATAATTCACCGGAAATGGAAGCTCTAACTTGACCCGTCTAGACGGTCCTACAATATATCTTCCCACTAGCATTGACCCCTTATCGGTTTTGCTAGTCCCCGACCCAACCACTATATCTCCAACTCCTACGGTGGCCTCCGCCTCAACTCTAACTAAGGAATCCTCTGCATCTTCCCATGTTCCACTCATCCCGAGCACCAATCCTAAAGGTACCGGATAGTCGATTCTCTCGCGAGTGAGCTCCATGAGGTATATTGTTCCATCTCTCCTTCTTGTTCTCACTACCCTCCACGTATAAGTAGCCTTGCTTGAGATTGAGTCGTATACCCAAGCAGTCGGCAAATCTCGATCAGGGAAGTCTAATGAAGTTTTTGTTGTCAAGGTAACACTCGGTGGAACGAACACACATATAACACCTCAATTCAATTCCACAACACACATATAACACCTCAATTAAATTTCAACAATTCAAACATAACTCACCCAATTTCAAAACTCCACATTTTTACACATAAACCACCAAATTTCGTCAATTCATTTTCGTCAAAATGCACAAATAAATCACATCTAAAAAAATTATAATAATAATTATGAACATATAAATCACACCAAACTTGAATCACCACAAACCACACTTCAAATTTAAATTCCCCTAAATTACACATAATCACATTAAATTAATTTTTCACAAAATCACACCTCAATTACATCAAATTTCTTTTCCACAAAATCACAAATAATGTCCTAAATGCAAACTAAAAGTTTGGAAGGAGCCCTTACCTCCGTTGTAGCTTTAACAACCGATTACGGCACCGCGATTAATTCCGGGTAAAATTTAAGTTCGTGACGTCGCTTCCAAAGTTGGCTCACTAGCACCGTAGCGTGGAGATGAGCACCTTTCCCTTCTGTCACTTCTCGAATGGAAGTTTAGATCTAGGAGAAAAGTGAAGGTTTTTGTGTTTGTGGGTTTTGAAAATAAATAAAATTGAGTAACAGAGAAGGAGGAAGAAGAAGATCTCGCGTGGCAAGGAGGAAAAGTTTTGTTTCAGCCTTCTGGATTCCTTTCTTTCTTTCTTAAGTGTGTGTGTGTATATATATATATATATATATATAATATATTAAAATAATAATAATAATAATAATATATCTAAAAAATATCTAAATATTTATAAATATTTAAATATTTTATAAAAATCATCATTACGTTTGTCACCTCACGTCAAATCACAAATTACTTTTTCAGAAAAATATCTACTCTCGCCGTAATTCAATAGGCGGATGGATTTTTCTGAAAAATGCTGCATCTTAGAAATTTTTTTCTTCGACAGAAGATTTACTGTAATTAAATAAAATTATTCATCGACGAATAATTTTAATCAGGTCTCTAGAAAGATATTTTTGGCATTTAACTCAAAATGCCATAAAATTGGCTAACAAGCCTCAGAAATTCAGCACAAAATTCTGCAAAATATATAAATTAGAATTTAAAATTGAGGGTCTTACATTACTACCCTCCAAAAAAAAGTTTCGTCCTCGAAACTTAAAGTAAGAGTAACAATCCACACTAGGTTTGTACTCAAATTCAACATACAAGTCACAACTTGTTTCGCCCGATCCACTGGAAGAAAGTCTTGCTTACCCCTTTTCATAGGGTGCTTAATAACTCTATACATTCCTATAGCCGGTAAGACTCACCCGTTCCATTCAACATGATTTTGTTTACTATCAACAAGAGATTAAGGATGATCAGTTCCTTAATTTGTAAATAAGTAGCCAACAACCATGATGATGGCTTAGACTATTTTAACCGAACTGTAATAGCGCTCTTTGCGACTTGCAGTTAAGGTTATTCTAATGCACAAGCGGCCAAACAATCTTCTCAAGCTCCACTGATTTTTCCTTATTTTCCTATAACTTTGATCCTATCGCCCATAGCTATGTCACATAACCTCATATACATCCACTTGGTACGAATCATCCAATCATTACCGCCGAGAACTCCTAAATATCTCCATGGTCCACAAATCCTCGATTTCTCTTTAGTCGCACAATTGCGCCAAACCACTGTGTTCTTATTCGTACGTTGTTCTAATTATAACTCTAATAATTTCATCCCCACTTTTGCTTGGGGATCTAAGCTTCCTCAATTGTTTCGACAACATTCCAGAACTATACCACCTACAACATGCAAACTTCCTTTAGGTTTAGTGCTTCGTTTCAAGAGTCACGTCCCCGACAAAATCCAACTTGCATTTTATTCATGATTAAGACCTACATTTGTCTCATGCCTTAACACCTCAAATTCACACTTCACTAATCCATCTCCTACATACTTCGCAATTCTGGACAAACCCGAAAATTATTTTCTTACATCTACTACCATTATTCATTTGGATACTTCTCAACTCTGTCATGTCCTTTGTTTGCAGCTTAATGATTATCTTCTCATCATGACGGGTAAAACATATTGTATTCACTCCATTACTTTTCCATTTATGGAAACCTTATATTTCTACCTTAAACCTTGATACATCTTCATTATAGTGATTTTAATAAATCAAGTCTCACTATTTCCCACCAAACTTTTCCATTTCATGCTCAATTCTTCCCTATCAACCAAACATTAAACTCTATTGATTGGCGAACACAATAACAACCCCCATGACATGCACTCAATTAGTGCATTTGAATCATTCGCATACCCTTATAATAACAATATCTAATTCACGAGGGAGATAATTCCTTTCATGAATCCTTATTTGTCATAAGCTACATCTCCTTGTGCTGTTTTGACACGTTTTCTTAGCACATTTTCCAAAATTTGGTTCACTTGTTTGATTCTTATTCGTTCCCAATAAGCATCTCCTAAGGAATAATTATCTGTAAACCTCATCCTCATAAATTTGCAGTAAAATATCTCAAAGACCCACATACCTTTCATCGTCATCTAGTCACTGAAACACTCATTTTAAATCTTAACATTTGACTTCCCAAGACCAACATCTAAACCATAAATCATTTGTTATATTTCTTCTTTTTCACTTTCTATTACTAAATAAAATTCTAAAATATGATCCTCGAAATCTCCAAATACTCATCACACCGTCTAATTCCATCAATTTCATCTTAAGATACAATACGAGGTCGTATTCATCACTGACTCTAACTGTATTAGTAATCTCGCTAATAAAAACTCTTCTAATCATAACACGACCTTTTTAGTAAATCTTCAAACACTTTCATCCATAACATGAATTATTTATCACTTGCCTATCTCAACTACCTCAATTATTCCAGTTTTAGGCATTTCTTGATCCTCCATCCAACCTTGTGGATTTTAAATCATTGACTTAAAGATAAACCATCTTAGGGTACTAAATCAAGTCTCAAATAATCCCGCGGACCTATCAAAACATTCCTAGTAATTACCATCCTTTAATAGACTCTCGAAGCTTACATTGTTATAATCTCTAAGTATTCTCGTACTATGTACTTTCAATTCCACTTAATAGTAACACGCGGTTCAATACATCAAATCTTAACTCTTCGTGTTTGTCTCGACATCATCCAAAATTCACACTTATGCGTCTATAGTTTCATCTAAAATCACTATCCGTACTTACCATCTCCTAAACCATACAGAGATTTGTCACTTATCAAAGAAATATATATTCCCCCTCTTATAATCGTGATGAGATTCATACTTAACAATCTAAGTTGTGAATCTAGTTTAACTCAAATGCTCGACCTTACCCCTCAAGGTATTGACTATTCCTCAAAGTGTACTTTATCTAACCAAGGTGGTATATACCCCCTAACGTGCAGTGCCCTTTAACTTCAATACAAGCCTCTTCCTGAACACCTAAGCACCAAATGATATTTCAAAAAGGAAGCCTCATCTCCTCAACAATTCCATGATGTTCATATCTCCTTGACAGTTATCAAACTTCATCCAGTTTCATCCTAAAATCTACCAGGAAAACATCTAATACTTTTCTTAACAAAAGTCCTCCACTTAGATCTTTACTTGAAATCCCTTATTAGTCTAATGTTAATCCATCCATACTCATCATCTTCGAGTTAACACCAACACATAGCTTCTTTGTCCTTGGAACCACTTCATAAATTCCATGCCATCATGATTCGCTTCAACTTCGCCTGACGATCCGTCATCTCGAAGATCTTTTCCACTTCTTGAATCCACTTATCAACTTTTTTCTGAGTTCTCATCACCCTTGATCTTTGGAGGATAGTAACGACGAAAACCTTTCAATCCTCTTGACTCAATATCACATATATCTTTTTCCCTCTTCTCCAGATCGCGCAGAGTCTTTGCAGTTGTTTGTGAATCAACAGAAGCATTGTTCATTGCTTCAACCGTTTGATCATTCCGATTGACGTTCATTCTTGCAACGTCGTTCCCTCTTGGAGGTAGTGTTTCCGAAAAAACCAACATCAAGAAGAAGTGTTAACACCACTTCGAATAATTCCAAAACTAAGTTTCAAATATATCAACCCATAATAACTACCCCTGATCCGACAACTCAGACCAATTACCCCGATGCATGATCAGATAACGACTCACAACCTACAGGTTGACTTACAATCTATAACCAAAGGTTCCACAGTCCCCAAAGAAAACCAAACCAAAGCTCTGATACTACAATGTAACACCCCGATTTTCAAAGCGAGGGTGTATTTTTTTTTCCAAACAAAATTATTTGACGAAGAAAATAAATAAGGAAAATACCTTTGGATAAATGTTTAAGTCATAACGCAACGACATTTAAGTCATATAATTTACAAGCAGCGGAATAGTTTTTGAAATATGAATCCAAAGTATTTCCACATCAAAAAGTGGAGCATGGACCCATCAAAAGAAAAGACATCAAATAGTTTAAACATGGATACAATCTTCCAAAATGAAATAAATATAATCACAAAAGAAAGATATCTAGTCCTTATACAACCACCTAATCTGATAATGCTACAAAAACTACACAACCCGGGTGATCTCCACGCGCCCCGCAAGATCCTCCTGACACAGCTTTAGTCAGGTATGACTAACTACTTTCCCATTACCAGGGTACTAACCAGTAGGATGATCCTGTTTCTCATCTGAGGGCAAAGCCCAGATTTCCACAATAATTGTAAAGGTCACCAACCGAAATTAACAAATATCACATAGTAAATTTCTTATATTTTCAAATGCTCAAAAGAACCTTTCGTCTTAGCATGCTCCTCGAAAGGGTTTTCATATGTCGAAAAATGCATAAACAACGTTGAAAAGTGAAGTTTTGACAAACTACATTGTCGTAGCCGAATACAATTGAGAAAATGCAGATTTTAAATTCTAAAATGGCTCTGAATCAATCAACACTTCAAACATTAATATTATCAATTATGAACACATAATTAACACCAAATTAATCTCCACAAATTCACATTTCAATCACACATCGAATATTCATTAAATCAATTATGAACACATAAATACATTAAAACTTAATCAACCCAACTTCACACCTCAAAGCAATTACGATAAATCCCGACAACAACCGAATATGTATATACAATCATCAAAGTATAACAGACATGACTCGCGTGCCAAGCACCGTAATGCAATGCGTATATGCCATAATGCATGATTCCAGAATTCCAAACCAAAACCCTCCTCGAGGGGCGTAAATCATAATTGTACAGCCTCTCACAGACCAGTACTAATTACCGAGGTGCAATCTCTCACGGATCAGCACGATTTACTAGCGTGCAGTCTCTCACAGACCAGCACGACATACAAGAGTGCAGTCGCTCACAGACCAGCACAATTTTCTAGAGTGCAATCGCTCACAGATCATCACATTCTAGAGTGCAATCTCTCATAGATCAGCACGACGCGACAATCCCCGCAAGGATAAGATGAACCAACAATTCACATGGCATCATCCCGTGGCCCATCACGGTCACCACTATCACCATGGCCCCATCGCGGTCACCATGTACTATGAAATGCATGAGTATACTCTAACTCTTTTCACCATAATGATTAAGTAAATGCAGCTATTAAAAGATTCCCTATTTTTAATACTCATTTAACACTAATGATTTTTCAGACACAACACAGAGCATACTCAAACATATTTATTCACACCAATTAAAATTTCCACAACCACACATAAATCACATATCCAAATTTCATCCACACCTAAATTGAATTAAATTCATTTTCCACCAAGTCACACATAAATTTCATCTCAAAAATTCATAATATTAATTATGAACACATCAATTTAACCTAACATAAATCACCAAAATGTCCAAACATTAATCACCATATTCAATCTCTAAAATTTTCAACCATAAATCAACACAAAAACATTAATATATCAGAGTTCTCCCCATCGCTAACTCGGTGCCAACGGTATCGATTCCTTTTCGAGACTCAAGGAGCTAACTACATAAACATGAATATTTATAACAACTTGTTCACAATAAAACAAATCCAAACACAACAAAATTTCCAAAATTAAATCTTTCTCACACACCAAAGTTTTAAAACCAAATAATCTATATTATTTACTTAAAACTAAATAAAATAAATATCGTCAAAATTTCCCATACACACACTCGACTATTAAAGCACCGAAATTTTTGAGTTAATAAAATACTCTAAACTATTTTTCTTTTAAAACTCAATCAAAGAGTAATTAAAAGAGTAACATTTTAAACTCTAACAATTTTTAATTTCAATCTATCTTTTTGCTCAAACTCTTTAAGTTAGTTAAAATTTGAACTTTTTCACAACTTTAACAACGTTAATTTTTTGAAAAATCTAAATTTCAGTTCAAACTCATTTATTTGAAAATAACTCATTACGTAACTCAAACTCGTCAAATTTAATTATCGTCAATTCACACCGACAACAATCAATTCAATTCCACAACACACATATAACACCTCAATTAAATTTCAACAATTCAAACATAACTCACCCAATTTCAAAACTCCACATTTTTACACATAAACCACCAAATTTCGTCAATTCATTTTCATCAAAATGCACAAATAAATCACATCTAAAAAAATTATAATAATAATTATGAACATATAAATCACACCAAACTTGAATCACCACAAACCACACTTCAAATTTAAATTCCCCAAAATTACACATAATCACATTAAATTAATTTTTCACAAAATCACACCTCAAATACATCAAATTTCTTTTCCACAAAATCACAAATAATGTCCTAAATGCAAACTAAAAGTTTGGAAGGAGCCATTACCTCCGTTGTAGCTTTAACAACCGGTTACGGCACCGCGATTAATTCCGGGTAAAATTTAAGTTCGTGACGTCACTTCCAAAGTTGGCTCACTAGCACCGTAGCGTGGAGATGAGCACCTTTCCCTTCTGTCACTTCTCGAATGGAAGTTTAGATCTAAGAGAAAAGTGAAGGTTTTTGTGTTTGTGGATTTTGAAAATAAATAAAATTGAGTAACAGAGAAGGAGGAAGAAGAAGATCTCGCGTGGCAAGGAGGAAAAGTTTTGTTTCAGCCTTCTGGATTCCTTTCTTTCTTTCTTAAGTGTGTATATATATAATATATTAAAATAATAATAATATATTATGATAATAATAATATATATCTAAACAAATATCTAGATATTTATAAATATTTAAATATTTTTATAAAAATCATCATTACGTTTGTCACTTCACGTCAAATCACAAATTACTTTTTCAAAAAAATATCTACTCTCGCCGTAATTCAATAGGCGGATGGATTTTTCTGAAAAATGTTGCATCTTAGAAATTTTTTTCTTCGACAGAAGATTTATCGTAATTAAATAAAATTATTCATCGACGAATAATTTTAATCGGGTCTCTAGAAAGATATTTTTGGCATTTAACTCAAAATGCCATAAAATTGGCTAAAAAGCCTCAGAAATTCAGCACAAAATTCTGCAAAATATATAAATTAGAATTTAAAATTAAGGGTCTTACAGAGTCCTTACCTTAGTTATAGCTTTTCCAACGGTTATCACTACCACAATCAAACACAACAAAAAATCTTGTTTGTGCCGACAACTTTAATCAAATAGTGTTTGACTTAGTCAAATTAATCCTTTAAACTTTAACTACCTTACAAATCCTTTATTACTCCTAAATCCCTTAGAGTATATTTTACTAAAAGAGTTTACAATGAGTAAGGACTAATAGTACTATTAACCACAACACATTTTCAACATATAAAATATATTTGTAGAAATTAACATCAATTAATTTTTTAGTGAATTCACTAATAAATTTTCAAAACGTTTTAAATTTTTGTTTTTCTAGTTTCAAATAACTACATAACCACACAAAAGATATCAATAAATATTTTTTTTTTCAGTTTCAAGGTTATAAATCTTTGAAATAGTTTCATTCCTTTCAAAATATATTAAATATTTTATTTTTCTTTAATCACCATAACAACATTAATATATCAGAGTTCTCTCCATCGCTAACTCAGTGCCAACGGTCTCGATTTCTTTTCGAGACTCAAGAAGCTAACTACATAAATATTTATAACAATTTGTTCACAACTAAAATTTATCCAACCACAACAAAATTCAAAAATTATAACTTTTTCACACACCAAACTTTAAAACCAAATAATCTACATTGTTTAGTTAAAACTAAATAAAATAAATATTTTCCAAATCACACATACATACACTCGACTATTAAAGCACCAAAATTTTGAGTTAATAAAATAATCTAAACTTTTTCTTTTTAAACTCTATCCAAGAGTAACATTTTAAACTCTAAATATTTTAATTTCAATCTAATTTTTTGCTCAAACTCTTTATTTGAACTTTTTCAGAACTTTAACAACTCTAAATTTTTTTTGTAAAATTTCAACTTTAGTTCAAACTCATTTATTTGAAAATAACTCATTAAAGAACTCAAACACATTAAAAATCAATTTTTGTTTTTTTATTTAAACAAAATCAACAACAACAACCACAACAACAAGAATTTGTTAAGAACTAAAAAATTTCACTCATATCCCCCCACCGTATAAAGTTTACGAATTTACAAAAAAGGAGGAGGAAATAAGTGTCTCACCTTAAATAAATTAACTCACAAGCACCGAAGTATAGAGATGAGCAATTTTCTCTCTTGACACTTCTTGAATGGAAGCTTAGATCTAGAGAAAAAAAATGGAGGTTTGTGTTTTGATGTTTTTGAAACCACTAACCCTTTTTCTCTTTGAAACAAGTGATATTTTTTAATAAATATGTCTGATATTAAATTCTTCGTAACATAATTAAATTATTCTATGACAAATTATTTTAATCGAGTCTCAAAGTATATGTATATATATTAAACATATTAATAAGTCTAATAAATATGTTTTTGGTACTTAATTCACAAGATAAAATAAAATTGAGCTAAATGTCTAAAAAATTTAACATAAAATACCCTGAAATTGCATAAATTAGAGAAATTGGAGAACAATAGGTATGGGTAGGGATATGTACCTACCAAAGTTGATAAAGCAAAGGTTATGAATGAATAAAGGGAAGGCAAAACAATTCGTTTGGAAAACTCGGTACTGAATTAACAGAATATTCCTTTTTGTGAAATTCGCCAAACCTTTCAAAGCGATGAAATAATATATGTTGATCAGGTGGTTGTTGCGGAATAAGATCATGTTGATGATGATACCCTCAAATTAGTGTACCATTGTCATCCAAACACCAATCTCAACAATGGAAGATCGTCGAGTTTCCGTATTTTTTAATTGATGTTCAAACTAATAATGTATTTCAACTCTTTTTTCTATGTACATGGCTATAAGGAAAACTAATTTGGGTGGGTGTATTTAAATTTTGTACTTATTATCAATAAATGCATATTTGAATTCTCCAACCATTTTTTTGTTCTTCTTTTCTTTTCCTTTAAATGGCAATCTTCATTCATATTTTTTTTCTTTTTTCTTCTTAAAATAAACAATGCAGAGTTGAATTTGAATATGTTGAAAATAGCAACGCTAGAACCCATTCTTATAATTTTGAGCACCCAATTAATCACGTTGATGAGGATTGTAAACACAATTGTGAATTTCCCCCATAACTAGAAAGACTAAAGGAATATGAAGCTAAGATAATCCAAAACTATCAAAAACATGTTAAGGTGATCAAATTGGGGACTGAATATGATAAGAAAGAAATTAAAATTGCCATGTCTATGAAAGAAAGTGAACGAGAAAAGTTGATTAAATTTTATTTGACTATGTGACATCTTTGTGTGGTCATATCAGGATATACATGGACTAGATACTAACATAGTTGAACACAAGCTAACACTCAAACCAGAATGTCCTCCAATTAAACAAAAGTTGAGGAGGACGAGACCAAATATGTCACTTAAAATTAGAAACGAGATCAATAAGCAATTTTATGTTTGTTTCTTATTAGTGGCAAAATATCCTCAATGGGTGGCTAATATTGTCCCAATACCAAAGAAGGATGGAAAGGTTCAAATGTGCGTTGATTATCAGGATTTAAATAAAGCTAGTCCTAAAGGTAATTTTCCTTTGCCTCATATTGATGTCCTAGTAGATAGCACTGCTCAATATTCTCTTTTCTCTTTCATGGATGGTATCTCAAGGTACAATCAAATCAAGATGGCTCCTAAGAATATGGAAAAAACGACATTCATCACACAATGGGGAACTTTCTGTTGTAAAGTGATGTCATTTAGAATGAAGAATATTGGGGAAACCTATCAAAGAGAAATGGTAACTCTTTTTCATGACATGATGCATAAGGAAATAGAGGTTCACGTGGGTGATATGATTGCAAATTCTTGAACCAAAGAAGACCATGTTGTTTACCTACAAAAAATGTTTTGTGCGACTAAGGAAATTCATACTTCGTTTAAACCCTAATAAGTTCACTTTTGGTGAAAGATCAGGCAAGTTACTTAGGTTTATTGTTAGTCAAAAGGGGATAGAGGTGGACCCACATAAATTAAGAGCAATACAAGAAATGTAAACTCCATGCACACAAAAAGAAGTCCATGGCTTTTTGGGTATTGTCAAGTTCATATCACATCTAATTGCTACATGCGAGCCAATTTTCAAGTTGTTGCGCAAAGACCAAAAGGTTGAATGGAATGAGAATTGTCAAAAAGCTTTCAAAAAGATTAAACAATACTTGCCAAAATCTCTTATCTTAGTCCCTCATGTTCCTGGGAAACCACTTATTATGTACGTAATAGTACTTGATGAGTCAATGGGTTGTGTATTGGGGTAACATGATGAATCTGGTAAGAAAGAACATGTTATTTATTATTTGAACAAAATTCCACCATTTGTGAAACAAGGTATTCATTGCTTGAACGAACATGTTGTGCATTAGCATGGGCTACTTGTCAGTTAAGGTAATACATGTTATGTTATACAACTTGATTGGTGTCTAAAATGGACCCAATTAAGTATATCTTTGAGAAACCTGCTCTTATTGGAAAGATTTCCTATTGGTAGATGTTGTTATCATAATACAATTTGGTGTAAGTTACACAGAAAGCTATCAAAGGAAGCCCACTAACAGGGTATTTGGTCCAACAACCTATACAAGATTATCAATCAATGTAGTGTGAATTCCCTAATGAAAGCATAATGACTTTATTTGAAGAGATTGAATCATCCGATAAAGAAAAGTGGTCGTTGGTGTTTGATGGTGCTTTTAATGCATTAAGGAGTGGAATTGGATCCATTTTGATTTCCCCAAAGAACCAATTCACTCCATTTACGGATAGATTATGTTTTGATTGTTCGAACAATATTGCAGAATATGAGGTATGTGATATGGACATTAAATCAGTTATTAAATCAAAGGAAAAAGTTCTTGAGGTATATGGAGACTCATTGTTGGTCATCCATCAGACGAAGGAGAGTGGGAAACTCGAGATTCAAAATTGATTATGTATCATACACATATGAAAGAATTGACAGGCCACTTCAAGAAAATCCATTTTCATCATATTCCTCGAGAAGAAAACCAATCGGCCGACGCCCTGACCACATTGTCATTAATGATCAAAATAAACACCGGTCAAGATGTGTCGGTCATATAAATTCAACAAAAGGATAAGTCAGCATATTGCTTGTCAATAGAAGAAGAGTCTGATGGCAAACTTGGTTTTATGATATCAAATCCTATGTTAAGAATAAAGAATACACATTAGATGTTTCAGAGAACGACAAGAGGATTTTGAGGAGGTTGTCAGTGAACTTATTCTTAAATGATGATGTGCTTTATAAGAGAATTCATGACATGGTTCTCCTCATATGTGTGGATGAAGCAGAAGCAAAGAAAATCATTCATTAGGTACACGAAGGTTCTTTTGGAACTCATGCAAATGGGCATGCAATGGCAAAAAAAAATCTTAAGGGCTGACTACTATTGGTTGACCATGGAGACCAATTGCTTTAGTCATGTAAAGAAATGTCATAAGTGTCAAATCTATGCTCATAAAGTACATGTAATGTCCACCTCTTTGAATTTTTAACATCACCATAGCCATTTTCAATATGGGGGATGGATGTTATTGAACCCATCAAGCCTAAGGCTTCAAGTGGGCATCGGGTTATCCTAGTAGTTATTGATTATTTCACAAAATAGGTTGAAGTCGTTTCTTATGACAATATGGTGGGGATTGTGGTGTTTAGATTCATCAAATGCGAACTGATTTGTCGATATAGCTTGCCAAATAAGATTATCATTGATAACACGACCAATCTGAATAACAAAATTATGAAGGAATTGTATGATAGCTTCAAAATTCAGCACCATAATTCTTCACCATATAAAAGATACATACAAAAGGCGACAAAGACATATAAGGATTGACATGAAATGCTACCCTTTACATTACATGGCTATATAACCTTTGTTCGTACCTCAACAGGAGCAACTCATTTCTCATTGGTGTATGAAATGGAAGTTGTACTTCTCATTGAAATTGAAATTCCCTCGATCAGAGTCTTGATGGAAACATAACCAGAAGAGGCAAAATGGGTTCAATTACGATTTGACCAATTGAATCCATGGAAGAAAAAATAATGATAGCTTTGTGTCATGATCAGCTATATCAAAAGAGACTTAAAAAAG
Source organism: Cicer judaicum (assembly GCA_037974835.1). Taxonomy (NCBI): domain Eukaryota; kingdom Viridiplantae; phylum Streptophyta; class Magnoliopsida; order Fabales; family Fabaceae; genus Cicer; species Cicer judaicum. The sequence continues at coordinate 3,540,055 of JBBPBS010000629.1, read as the reverse complement.
TCTATGAGAAAAAGGTATGTCCTCGAGAAAGTGGACTCCGAACCACGAATGACCATATGTTGTAAAAAAAGCTTTCTATAGGGAAGCGCTAATACTCGATAAATGGACAGAGAGCAGCTTCCACTTCAAGTAAACTCAAATACAGTCAAAAACTATTATGCTTGAAAAAAAAATTGAAAAACGGGCTCGCTAGTTTGAAAACCTGAAAAAGCGACCTAGGCAAAAATTAGAGCATCGCAATGGATTGAAAACTTGGAGGAGCGGTCCATGCAAAAGTTAGGGATAGAAAAAAAAGATCAAACGGTTAAAACTAAAGCAATTATTATTCTTAGAAGCTAACTAATAGGAGTCCTAAATTACAAAAATGACTAGTATTTGTTATCTCTTCAACTAAAGCTAAACATATTCATCCATACATTGTAACCTTAATAGTTTTGTTCCTAATATAATGAATGTACATTTTTTAATGTTGTTATTCAATAATGTACCTTACACTTTTTCTAAACTAATTTAGTCTCATGGTTGTTTGTTCTAGCATTTAAAAAAATATTATTTTATGATAATAAATATTGAAATTTGAAATATGTATAAATATAAAACATGTTTTAATTGTTTGTGTAACAACCCAATTTCTTATTATCTTATTTTAATAGTATAATTTCTTATTATCTTATTTTAATAGTATAATGATATACTACTATTATTATATGAGTGTTAATATGTATTCTATTTTCTTTATCTATGTCTTGTGTGTTTTCCTTAGTACTTGGTTTAAAACATTAATATTAATTGCATTTAACTTACTAAAACTAAAATAATATATATATATATATATATATATATATTTAAATAAAATAATATAAGGAGTGAATTTGTGTTACTACACTAATTGTTACCTTTAACTCTAATAGAGTGGGTTTAGAATAATAATAATAATAATAATAATAATAATAATAGAGGAGCGTATAGGTGTCACATTAGTGGTATCAGAGCAGGTATATCTAATCAGACCGTAAATGTGTTATGTGTTCGCTATGTTTCCTTGTGTACTCTATTATGTGTTTTGTAATTATGGTCATTATTTTGTTAGTGTTGTAGAACTAAGTTAGTTTCTCACTTCCCTAAGTGTCTCACTATATTCGATTGGCTTATCTGATTGATTTAGGTAGTGATGGCTGGTGGAAGGAATGATGTTGCGATTGCTGAGGCTCTAGAGTCCATTGCAGGAGTTATAGTGCAGGCTCTCCAAGCTTTGGCTGAATCTCAAGCTACTGCACAACCTCTACGCTAGCTGCTACTCAAGCTACACAAGTTGTTGCTCAATATGTTGCTCAAGCTACTACCTACAGTTGTGGCCAACGAAATATGAAAATAAATGAGTTCATGGTGATGGATCGACTCCACAAGGCTAACCCTCCATCGTTTGAAGGTCATTATAATCCTGATGGGGCTCAAAAGTGGTTACAAGAGGTTGAGAAATTTTTTAGAGGAGTGACATGTCCCGAAGGTCAGAAAGTTCATTTGGGAACCTTTATGTTGACAGAGGAAGTTGAACATTGGTGGGATAATGCGCGTCAACGTTTAGATAATGCAAGGACTACAATTACTTGGGATAGATTCAAGAACATGTTTCTAGTTAAGTATTTCCCTGAAGACATCTGTAATAGAAATAAGATGGAATTTGTTAAATTGGAACAAGGGAATATATCAATAGCGGATTATGTTGCTAAGTTTGAGGAGCTATCTAGGTACTATCCACTCTATATTGTAGAGGCAGGAGAAAAGTATAAGTGCATCAAGTTTGAAATGGGACTCAGGCCAGAGATCAAGAAACATGTTAGAATGCAAGAGATCCGTGACTTTCCTACCCTAGTGAATAAGAGATGGATTTATGACGAGGATAGTCGTGCTGAAAAGGCACATTACCAAAAAACTTGAACCATGAAGGAAGGGAGGCCTATGCATCATAATAGAGGCAAACCTTACTCTTTTCCTCCTACTAAATTTGGGAGTCGTCTGAATTATCAACAATACAGTTTTTCAACTGGAAAAGGAGTAGTAGTGGTAACAGAAAAGGAAATGGAAACAGTTATAGTTATGGGTGTGGTAGAGGAAACCCCAATGGACGAGAAGTTAGTAACGAGAATGGTAACAATAGGAGTCGAGTCTCGAGCAACAACAATGGTAATAATGGTGATCAGAGTACTCCTATCAGATGTCACGGGTGTGGTAAGCAGGGTTACGTGGCATATGAATATAGAGATATTGGAATTACTTGTTTTAATTGTCAACAACAAGGCCACATCAGCACCACATTCCCGCTACCCAGGGAAGACTCCATAACCTAGAAACTATAGTTCCCAAGCTAGCCGACCTAAATCCAATGGAAGAGTCTTTGCCCTCAGTAGTGCAGGAGCGTTTGAGAAAGACAACTTGATCAAAGGTATGTGTCTCATAAGTGATACTCCTTTATTTGTGTTATTTTATTATGGTGTCACTCATTCCTTTGTGTCTCTTGATTGTGTTAGACGTTTAGGACTACATGTGTCTCGTTTGCAGTATGATTTGATTATGAATACCCCAACTAGTAATTATGTTTATACCTCTAATGTTTGTCTTGAAATTTCTATCCATGTGTATGGAATGGACTTCCGAGTTGACTTAGTGTGTTTACCTTTGCGTCTGGTCAATGTGATTCTTGGTATGGATTAGCTATTTGTCAACCGTGTTCGCGTAGATTTTTTTAGTAAGACCATTGAATTCATGGAGCCAAAAGAGGGGGAGAAGCCTAACATTATATCCGCCAACCAAGTGAAGGCACTCTTGAAAGAAGATGTCCAATTATACATGATCCTAGCCTCATTGGAATTTGAAGAAAATGTGGTAATACGAGATGTTCCTATTGTGTGTGAATTTCCTGAAGTATTCCCCGAAGATGTCAATAGTTTACCACCAGAGCATGAGATTCAGTTTACCATTGACCTTGTACCAGGTACTGGACCCATATCCATGGCATCGCATAGGATATCTCCCTTAGAATTTTCTGAGCTTAAGAAGCAATTGGAGGAGCTTTTAGATAAACAATTTATAAGACCTAGCGTGTCACCATGGGGTGCACCTGTTTTGTTGGTTAAAAAGAAGGATGGTTGTTTGAGGTTGTGTGTAGATTACCGCCAGCTTAATAAAGTGAAAATCAAGAATAAGTACCACTACCTAGGATAGATGACCTTATGGACCAATTTAAAGGATCATGTGTGTTTAGCAAGATCGACTTGACATCAGGTTACCATCAGATCCAACTGAAGTTTTCTGACGTCCCCAAAACCGCCTTTAGGACCCGTTATGGTCGAGTATTTGGTTATGTCTTTTGGTGTGACTAATGCACCATCAGTGTTTATGGATTACATGAATCAGATCTTTCATCCTTACCTAAACTCATTTGTGGTTGTGTTTATAGACGATATCATAGTGTACTCTAGGACTAAGGAAGATCATGGTGAACATTTAAGGATAGTCTTGCAAACCCTTAAGGAGAAACAATAATTTGCCAAGTTGTCTAAGTGTGAATTTTGGTTAGAGAAAGTAGGTTTCCTAGGACATGTAATTTAGAAAGGTGGAGAGTGTCTTATAATGGAAAACACCTAAGTCAATGACTGAGATTAGAAGTTTCCTAGGATTGGCAGGTTATTATCGTAGGTTCATAGAAGGATTCTTCAAGTTGGCCTTACCTCTAACTAAGTTGACCCGAAAAAGGGAATTGTTCGTGTGGGATACCTATTTGAGAATATTTTCCAAGAGCTTAAGAAACGATTGACCTCTACACCCATCTTAGTGTTACCTAACCTGAGTGAACCCTTTGTAGTATATTGTGACGTGTGTGGTTCAAGATTAGGTGGAGTACTTATGCTGGATGGAAAAGTGGTAGCATATGCTTCTAGGCCACTTAAGATTCATGAGAGGAACTACTCTACCCGTGACCTAGAACTAGCAACAGTTTTCTTTGTACTTAAGATGTGGAGACATTATTTATATGGATCTAGATTGGAGGTTTTTAGTGACCATAAAAGCCTTAAGCACCTTTTTGACCAGAAGAAGTTGAACATGAGACAACATAGGTGGATGGAATTTCTTAAAGATTTTGATTTTGAGCTTAACTATCACCCTGGAAAGCCCAATGTAGTGGTTGATGCCTTGAGTAGGAAGATTTTGAGTGTGTCCGCTTTAATGGTTAAGCATAGTGAGTTATTGGAACAGTTTAGAGACCTTAGTTTAGTTTGTGAAGTGACACCAGAAAGCATTAAATTGGGAATGTTAAAGGAAAATAGTGGACTATTAGAAGAGATTAAAAAGAGTCGGAAGTTGGATTTATACCTTTTGGATAAGTTACAATTGATTGACCAAGGGAGAGAACCTGATTTTAAAATAGGTGGGGATGGAATTTTGAGATTTAAGGAGAGAATTTGTGTTCCCGATGTAGAGGAGTTAAGAAAGATGGTCTTAGAGGAAGGACATAGGAGATGTCTAAGTATTCACCCTAGAGCCACAAAGATGTATAAGGACCTCAAGAAGATATTTTAGTGGCCTAAAATGAAAAAAGATGTTGTTGAGTTTGTGTATACTTGTTTTACCTGTCAAAAGTCTAAGGTAGAACACCAAAAACCTTCAAGTTTGATGCAACCTTTGATGTATTCCCGAATGGAAGTGGGATAACATCTCTATGGACTTTGTTATAGGTTTACCTCGAACTCCAAAAAGGTATGATAGTATTTGGGTTATTGTGGATAGATTAATTAAATATGCTCACTTTATTTCGATAAACATAACTTATTCTACAGAAAGGTTAGCTGAAATATACATACATGAAATTGTGAAGCTGCATGGAATCCCATCAAGTATAGTGTCAGATAGAGACCCTAGATTTACCTCTAAGTTTTGGGAAGGTTTACAGAGCGCTTTTGGTACGAATCTTAGGATGAGTTCAGCCTACCACCCACAAACAGGTGGCCAGACCGATCGAACCAATCAATCCTTAGAAGACTTGTTGAGAGCTTGTGTGTTAGAACAAAGTGGAAGTTGCGATAGCTTTTTGCCACTTATAAAGTTTACCTATAACAATAGTCTCCACTCTAGCATTGGAATGGCCTCTTTTGAGGCGTTGTATGGGAGAAGGTGTAGGACTCCTCTGTGTTTTCAACAGACTACTGATAAAGTAAAAACGATTCAGGAAAAGATGAGAGCATCTCAAAGTAGGAAAAAGAGTTAACATGATAAAAGAAGGAAAAACATCGAATTTCAAGAAGGTGATCATGTATTTCTGAGAGTCACTCCAACGAATGGGGTTGGTCGGGCATTAAAAATGAGAAAGTTTACTCCTCGTATTATAGGACATATCAGATCACGTTGCCTCCATCTCTTTCTAATCTTCATAGTGTCTTTCACGTGTCTCAACTTCGCAAGTACATTTTCGATCATTCACATGTGGTTGACTCAGACAAGGTCCAAATAAAAGAGAATCTAACTTTTAAGACCTTACCATTACGGAATGAGGACCGAAAGATTAAGGAATTAAGGGGTAAGACGATTTCATTGGTTAAGGTTGTCTAGGGAGGTGCTACTGGTGAAAGTGCTACGTGGGAAGTCGAAAGTCATATGCGCAACTTATCCATAACTACTTCCGTCCAGTAAATTTTGAGGACGAAATTTTCTTCAACAGGGGGAGAAATGTAACACTCCAATTTCTTATTATCATATTTTAATAGCATAATGATACACTACTATTATTATATGAGTGTTAATATGTGCTCTAATTTCTTTATGCATGTCTTGTGTGTTTACCTTAGTAATTGATTTAAATCATGAATATTAACTACATTTAACTTACTAAAATAACATATATATATATATATATATAATACAAGGAGTGAATTTGTGTTATTACACTAATTGTTATTTTTAACGCTAATAGAGTGGGTTTAGAATAATAATAATAATAATAATAATAATAATAATAATAATAATAATAATAATAATAACCTAGGTTAATACTATGTATATATATATAGAGGAGCGCATAGGTGTCGCATAGGCTCTGATACCACTAATGTGACACCCTAAACCCCAAATAAAAAAAATAAAAAATTAATTTTTCATATTTTTAAAACTATGAACTTCTTCAAATAACTAAATATACAAACTTCTAAGCATATTTATTTATTATTAAGGTAAAGAGTATCACATAATCATAAACACGTCAAATAAATCCAAAAGTTCCATCAAACTTAACAACTTGAAATCACAATATCAGACAACAAAATCCTTTTTGAAGAACACATACTTATGTTTAATATTAAGTGCAAATGTAGTCTCAACCCGATGTCAAAATAAAAAAATGACATACTTATGTTTAATAATAAGTGCAAGTACTTTAGAGCGAAAATTCTTAAAATAAAAAAATGCTCAAAATAATATCAACACAATGTATATAATAAGAGTCTTCATGACATGATGGCTTCGGCCTCTTCGATGGTACTAGTCATCACCTGCAACTTACAACTTGTATGCGTCCATCGCAAACACCAAACACAAACAACGAGGGGAGAGTATCGAAATTATGTAACAGTATAAGATAAACGAGGAGAACGCGCAATTAGTCAAATCAGCACAAACAAGAGAAACACTCAAGATCATAATATCGAAGGTTAATCTAAATCAATCACAATAGAGCAGTCACAAGGATGAAATGTTATGCATGTCGTATACTCTATACTTCTTATTCATTTGGTACCATTCTACTCTGAAGTACTTGGTTAGGAGGCCTGATACTATGCCACTACAAGAGTGGACGGACAATTCATGAATGGTCAAGTCCTCATAGATCCCCTTAACTCAACCCGAGACACATATGCACGATGGTCGGGGTGCTCTTGTGTTGCATGGGAGCTCCCGACCTTAGGGAATAACCCACTAATCCACTTAGGAATTTCCCACTAGAGGTACCCCCAAGGTCTATTAGTCTTACGATACAGTTCCACTGTAGCCCTCCACGATTAGGCTCATTCAGTTGTAATTCCCTGAATCACTAGGTTTGTCAAACCCTCCCTATATGATGACAAAATAATCCTAACTCTGAAATCATCAACACATATCTCAGACTTACTCGATCATCACAACTCAATACATTTCAGTTTGACTTCACAATATTCATCATTATATATCTATAACAGTTAATCACAATAAAATCCCAATATTTGATTTACACTACTCACAATACATAATTCAGTTTCATCAATCACATAGTAAGGAATCAATTAAGTGGCACATTCAAGTAATATCACAATTTCAATCAAGTAATAAGAACACTCAAGTACATATCTCATGAATGCATGTACTAATATTTATTTAGTTACATATTATTACTGCTCACATTCAATATTATATTATAATCAAAATGAACTAAACTCTTTACATGTGAAACTAAATTAGACTATGATGTAAAACAAGATTTAAGTTGTAGTGTGTTTCATGATATATAATTAGGGTACATATTGTTTATCTTGAGGAGAGGGGATATACTAAATATTATGAGGGAATAATATATGTTGTTTTATTTTGTCCTTACTGGTAATTATTCACACGATAATTAGCATAAATTATGGTTTTGTTATTCAATACTAAATTCTTATATATCAGACATTTAAATTTAATTGTTACAAATTTCATGTTATTGAAAATATATATATATATATATATATATATGCGCCTTATGCTTGAATACATGATAAAATATTACAAAAATTCAAATGTTGTTTGCTATCGCCGCTAAATTTGTGAAAACATTGCTTCAAGAATATAGTTCAAATGGAAGGAAATTGTTATTATAATTGAAAGGCAATGTTCAAATTACCAATAAAAAAATATGTCTATCACTACCATTATGTTTCGATCAAGGTACAAAGAGGAAGAATTATACCTTATGTTTTTTGTGATGAAAGGCGGCACTGAGACATCTATATGCGCTAATCTCTTATGCCTAATTGACACCTATGCACTCTATATTACTTTAGTAAGTTAAATGCAGTTAATATTAATGATTTAAATCAATTACTAACGCAAATACACAAGACATACATAAAGAAATTAGAATACATATTAACATGCATATAATAATAGTAGTGTATTATTATACTATTAAAATAAGATAATAAGAAATTAGAGTGTTACAATTTTGACATTTGAAAAATATATACACGGGAGCTCGATAGATTCTCAACATGTATGGGGTATAAAAAAAATCATTTTAAATAATCAAGAAAAAAAAACGTCATACAAGATATACTAGAGTCATCATGTAAAAAACGATTGTTATCTTCATTTATCTATTGAATCTTGTAGGCGTATAAAGTTGTACAAGGATTGGGGAAGAAAAAAAATAAACAAGAATTTATCTACATTATGCATCTTACATTCATTTTTTTATGTAGTCACAAATGATTTATACATCTTCATTCATATTTTACCTATACTCAACCGCCTTGTGCAATGCATAAGGAATGAATCATGTATACCTTATATTTATATTTTACATATACTCAACCATTTTATGCAATGCAAATAAACCATGTATATCTTATATTCATATTTTACATATACCCAACAAACTTGTGCAATGCATAACAAATGAATCTCATATCTTATATTTGAAGTAAAAATGTCGATTTACAAGAAAGGGGGTTTGAATTGTAAATGCGCCTTTTAAAAATTCCTGATAAAACTTAAGAAAATAACTCAAGAATGATCTTGGTTATGAAAACATAAAAATGGAGAACGTTCTTGATTTTTGTTTATAAAATAGAGAACGTTCCTGGATTACCTTAAAACAGAAAATTAGTTTATGTTTTTTCTTAGTTTGATCAATTCAGTAAAATAAAGAAAGAGATAGGAAGGAGAATACCACACAAAGATTTATCCTGGTTCACCCAACGTGGGTTACGTCCAGTCCTCACACTGTGAGATTTTCCACTAAGTGTTTAAAAGCAAAGAACCTTCTTGATCTTACAACACCTAGTCTAGATCACCCTTGATCTACTTCAAGTTCTATTACTTTCCACCCATAAATCAATAACTATACCTATCTAACCTTGATAGGATGTAATCTTAAACAAACTATAAACAAACTCTTATGGTTTGAGTTTTTACAATTGAATTGTTTTTGTCAGAATCTGAGATTTCTCAACTCTTGTTTGAGAATAGATTCTTTACAAAGGATCTAATGATAATTGCACAAGCTAATATATGAAAGTGAATCAGCAGCTGTTTCACAAAAAGCAAAAAGTATGATTGCCTCGATTTTGCAGAATTTCAAGTTTATGTGTGATTGATTTATGGATTTCTCAGCACTTGAATTTCTTTTCTTCATTCTGGATATTGGCCTTCTATTTATAGGTTGTAGAGGTACTGAATGAAAGTACAGAAGAGCTGTTGGAGAGGCTCTGGTTTTTTACTGAAACATTATTTCACAATAAAAATACTCTTGCTTCGAAATAGCTTTTTGACTTTATTGGTTTAGCATTTAAAGCAGTTATGTCCTTTTTTAGAAAGAGATCTTGACGTTTCTTCATTGATCTTAGATGGTACATTCTCTGTCTTGAGTGTAGCTAGAGAAGTTTGGAGGAGAATTACAGACTGAAAAGGAGCAGAGGCAGTGTTGCTGTTGTTGTGTAGAAAACGGAGAATGATTAACGTTCTTGGTTTATCAGTTTGAACTTTCTTGAGCTTTAACAATCATTCTGGAGTTCCCGTTTTAATCATTCTGGATTTCCTTTGCAATTGTGTTGTCATATGTTAAGATTGATCGAACTTTCTTGACTTTTGATTTTTGGAGTTTACAAACTGTCATAACTTTTGTCTGTCTTTGAGTCCTTTTATTTTTAAGATTAAATAACCTTTTTGAGCTTGGATGAATCCTACTTGTTCCTTGCCATGTACTGATTGTCTATCAATAAATTTCCTGGGCAGATTCTTTGTTAAAGATGTATAAAAATTTTGATCAACATGCTGTGATGAACTTTTTTTAGACTGGAGATCATTCTCTGTTTTGATGCAGAATGATCTTGTTGTTGTCTTTTCTACTTTGGCTTGATTCTGTACTTAAATAAATTCACTCAAAAACACATGTTAAATTAACATAACATTTATTTAATTTTGCAGAATTTAAAACATTATATGCCATAAACTAATTTTTGCATTAAATTGAGAGCAAAGGTATATGATTGTAAACAGAATTACATAATCAGTTCAGATTTAAAAACTAACTTAATTCTCCCCCTTTGTCATTCAAAAAGACAACAGAAAAGAAACTAAGAAGCTAAAGAGGCAGAAGATCCTTCTGAAGAGGAGGACTTTGAGGGACTTGAGAGAGAGGAGGAATCTGATGAGGAGGTGGAGGTGGAATTCCTAGTTTGGGAGCAAGATGGTCAGCCAGCCAAGTTCTCAACACAACAGTTTCTTGATTGTGTTGAACCTGTCGTGCCATGATAACTTTAAGTGTAGCCATGATGTTAGAGTTGGAGGGTTCAGTTAAGGGAGGAGAAGAGTGAAGTTGAGTAGAAGGTTGAGAAGTGGTAGCAACAACAGTGTTGGATGGAATAGGTGTTGGAGAGATGGACGGAAAAGAGGCAAAGGAGGATGAGACAGAGGGTAAGGGACCAATAGATATGTTAGAGGGACCAAACGTTGCTGGAGAGTTTAAATACTGACTAATGCCAAAATGGAGGAGCTGGTTTTTTGAGGGGATACAAACAGTGGAGACATGGTAGATAAAAGTGGATTAGACAAGAAGTTACCAAAATTGTGAGTAGGTGAGGGAAATGTTTGAGAAAGAGAGGGAACAACTGAGGATGGGAGAGCGGATGTTTGAGGAAAGGGATTTGAAGGAGTTGGAAGGTTTTCTGAAGAACGTTCTGGAGGTGGTGGAGAAGGTTCAGGTAGTGGTGGAGAACGTTCTGGATTTGGTAAAGAATGTTCTAGGGTGGTGATTTTTACTGTGTTTTCTGCAGGGTCAATAGGATGTGATGGGAAAGGAACAGGGCTGGTAGTAGGGCATCGTCCTGCCGAGCGTTTGCATTTCAATAAGGTGGGAAAAGATGATGGAGGAGTAAGAGTTGGAGCAGAGGAAGTGTTGTGCATGTGATAGAGATTTTTTGTAGAAAACTTTGAGATTTTCATCATTGATGTTTCAGATGCAAGAGAGACTCCAAAATGCTTGAATACCTTGGTTAGGACCATGCCATAGGGTATAGTATTTTTTCTGTAATCCTTGGTAGCTGCACAAATCATGTGCTGGAGAATCACATAGGGCAAATTTATTCTCTTGCAGTTGAGTAGATGATGGATTAGCAACGCATCATTATCAGAGACATACTCATGACTTCCACAGTGAGGAATCAGAGTATGTTGGCACATGTTATTAAACACTTTACGAAGGGGCTTAAGATAGGTGGACAAATAATGGGTGGTGTCAGTATTGCCATTGACAACGAGATTGTCAAACACAAAGATTCTTCCAATCCCAACTGGGTGTTGAGCCCATTTTTCATCAAAAAGTTTAGAGTTGTCAGGAGAAATCAGAGGATGAGTAGTTTGTTTGGGTTTCTTTGATGGAGGAGATGGTTCAGAAGCAGATGAGGTGGAGGTAGAAGAAGACTAAAGGGATGGAGAACGTTTGGTGTGTGTTTGTGGGGAGGGTTATGGGTGGGGAGAAGAATTTGGAGAAGGAACTGAGGGAGTAGGAGAACGTTCTCGTGGTGGGGAACATTGTGGAGAATGTTCTGGAGAGGTGTGTTGCTGCTAATTTTTTAGGTTTTGTTTAGGGGCATAAGTTTTTCTTCTCTGAGATTGTGGAAGGTTTTTGCGAGCATGGTACTGGGTAGTTGTCATTGTAGTTTTCGTTTTCATGGGTTTGTTTTGTGGTTTGGATTGAGAAGGGGGTTCATTTTGTTTTGTAGGAGGAGAAACAATATCATTCAACGATCTTCATTTTTGGTGTGGAGGAGTTGATTGTGAGGGTTCAGAGGAGAAAGCAGATTTGGAAGGGGTGGAGGTTTTAGGGTTTGTTGGTGTTCTTTCTAATATGGATGGTTGATTTGTAGGTGGTGTTGTGGCTGATGGCGTGTCTTGTGTTGGTGGTTCAGGTTGTGTTGATGGTTTTGTTGATGGAGTGGTATTGGTGGGTATTCTTGCTGAAGAAGGAGGGCATGAATTAGAAGAATCGTCACTTTCAGAATCAGAAAGAACGAAGAATAGATGTTCAAAGGTGTTAGGGTTCGAAGATTTTGAAGTACCAATGCCAGACTGAACTCTCATTGAACGTCGTGGAGGAGTGGTTTGAGTACAAAAATGTCGAGGAGCTTGAGCAGTGTTAGCTGTGGGACGAGTAAACAGGGGTGAAAGAAGAGTAGACAAGGGATTAACATTTAGAATTTCTGGGTTTTTGTTAGAAGGAGGAGAAGCACCGGATGTTCGTGGTGGTGTTGGTCTCGATGGTGGAGAGGGTGATTGTTCCATAGATTCATATGAAGAAGATGAAGAGTATGGTGTGCAGGGAGAGGCGTATTTACGTGTTGACTATTTGGTTCGAGCCATAGTTGTTTTGTGGGTGAGAGGTTGACGATGAAGAAGATGAACAGTGGAATTGCTATTTAGAGCGAGGAGTAATGAGGAGAGAGACTTAACAGATTTCTGACTTGAGGATATGAAAAGCGAAGAAAGGAATAATGATGACTTACTGTCCAATGGCAACTGTTTGTGCCTAGGGAAGGAGGAAAAGCATTTTGGGGTAAAGCTGAAGAGTGTGCGTGTCAGCACTCTTTCTTCAGACAAAAAGGCATGTGCATTAAATGCCAAGATTTGTCTTTTTGATTTGAGAGGAAAAATGTTAAAATAATGAAAACTATTGGTATTTCAGAACGGAGAATGATGCGTCGCGAAAAGGAGACTGATAAACGCTCTCCGTTTTCTGCAGTAGCAGAATTTAACCAGAATTTTCTGGATTTTTCATAATTTTCATTTTTTCTTTGATCAAATTGAAACTATCCTCGGCAAGAGGCTTTGTAAAAATGTCAGCAAGTTGATTTTGAGTATCAACAAAGATTAATTCAATATCTTTCTTGTTGACATGATCACGAATGAAATGATGTTTTATTTCAATATGTTTTGATCTAGAGTGCTGAATGGGATTTTTAGACAAATTTATAGCACTTGTGTTATCACAATAAATTGGGATACTGGAACAACTTACAGAGTAATCTTGGAGTGTATTTTAATCCACAAAACCTGTGAACAGCAGTTTGCTGCTGAAACATATTCAGCTTCTGTTGTGGATAAAGCTATGGTGTTATGTTTTCTGCAGGACCAGCTGATTAATGCTTCGCCTAAGAACTGACATGCTCCACTTGTGCTTTTTCGTTCAATTTTATCTCCAGCATAATCAGTGTCACAGTATGTTATAATATTAAAATATGAACCTTTTCTATACCAAAGACTAAGATTAGTGGTTCCAACAAGATATCTAAATATGCGTTTTACTGCTGTTAAGTGGAATTCTTTTGGCGCTGATTGAAATCAAGCACATAGTCCTACTGCAAATACTATATCAGGTCTGCTAGCAGTTAGATATAGCAAAGAGCCAATCATTCCTCGATACTCTTTCTCAGAAATAGATTTTCCATTTTCATCCTTTTCTAAAGAAGTAGATGGATGCATGGGGGTTGTCATGATTTTTGACTCATTCATTTTATATTTAATCAACAGATCTTTAATGTACTTTTCTTGACAAATAAAAATGCCTTTTTCATATTGTTTAATTTGTAACCCAAGAAAGTATCTTAATTCACCCATCATGCTCATTTCAAATTCACTTTGCATAAGTTTTGAGAAATTTGCTCACAGTTTTTCATTTGTTGATCCAAAAATGATATCATCAATGTACACTTGAACGATGAGTAAATCATTTCCCTCTGTTTTCTTAAATAAAGTTGTATCGATTTTTCCTCTTTGAAAATCATTTTTAATTAGGAATGAACTCAGCCATTCATACCAAGCCCTTGGTGCTTGTTTTAAGCCATATAGTGTTTTGGTAAGTTTGAAAACATGATTTGGTTTTGATTGACTTTCAAAACCTGGAGGTTGTTTTACATATACCTGTTCATTTAAAAACCCATTTAAGAAGACACTTTTAACATCCATTTGAAACAGTTTGATAAGCTTATGAGATGCATATGCAAGAAGTATTCGCATAGCTTCTAACCTTGCAACTGGAGCAAAGGTTTCATCATAGTCTATACCTTACTGTTGATTGTAGCCTTGAGCTACTAATCTGGCCTTGTTTCTAACAACTTTAACTTCTTCTTCAAGTTTGTTTTCTGAATACCCATCGAGTTCCAATGACTGTTTGATCTAATGGATCTGGTACTAGAGTCCAAACTTCATTTTTCTCAAATTGCAGTAGTTCTTCTTTCATGGCATCTACCCAAGATTGATCAGTGATTGCATCTTTGATTGATTTTGGTTCAACTTGAGATATCATTGCCATATTATTTTCATCATTCTTGAATGATTTTTTGGTTCTAATTCCATCAGCCGTGTCTCCAATGATCTGGGTTTGTGGATAATCTTCAACTATTTTCCAACTTTTTGGTGGAGAATGAAACAGAGATTGTTTATCAATCTCTATTTTTTGCAAACTGTTTTGATGTTGTGTTTCATTTGAAGTTTCTTCTTCCTCATCCTTTTAACTTATGTCTAAGTCATCAAACTCATCAAATAATATATGCATACTTATTTCAACAACATTAGTTCTTAAATTAAACACTCTATAACCTTTGGACTCGGTTGCGTATCCAAGAAAGATTGCTTTATCAGATTTTGCATCAAATTTTCCAATAAGATCTTTGTTGTTCAAGATGTAACAGTAAAAACCAAATATATGACAATAAGAGATGTTTGGCTTCCTATTTTTCCAGATTTCATATGGTGTTTTGTTTATGATCTTTCTAATAGATACACGGTTTAAGATATAGCAAGATGTGTTTATGGCTTCAGCCCAAAAATATCTTTCAACATTTGATTCTTCTAAAATAGTTCTTGCCATTTCTTGCAGTGTTCTATTTTTTCTTTCAACAACTCCATTTTGTTGTAGAGTTCTTGCACATGAAAGATTGTGAGATATACTGAGTTCATCAAAGAAACTTTTTAATGAAGCATTTATGAATTCTCCTCCATGATCACTCCTTATAGAAATGATGTTGGATTCTTTTTCATTTTGAACCCTTTTACAAAATGTTTTGAATGCTTCAAACGCATCATCTTTTTGTTTTACAAACAGAACCCATGTAAATCTTGAGAAATCATCAACAATAACAAAACCATATTCCATTCCTCCTAGACTTGTTGTTTTGACAGGCCCAAATAAATCTATATGAAGTAGTTCGAGAGTTATGTTTGTTGTCACAAAATATTTTGCGTGAAAGCTACTTTTTACTTGCTTACCTTTGGCACATGCTTCACATATTTTATCTTTCTCAAAATTAAGTTTTGGTAATCCTCTAACAAGATCAAGTTTGGAAATTTTTGAAATGGTTTTCATTCTGATATGCACAGCCCTTTTATGCCAAATCCATTTATCTTTATTAATTGATATAAAGCATGATACATCAGGTAGTTCATCAAGATATAAAACATAAATTTTTCTTTCTTTTTCTAGAAAACAGAATTTCTCCAGTTTTAGCTTTCTTGATTTCACATATCTTTGGTTTAAAAACGACTTCGCATCCATTGTCACATAGCTGACTTATGCTTAATAAATTGTGTTTTAAACCTTCTACATATTGGACATCATTTATTTGAGCAGAGTTTGTCTTACCAATGGTTCCATTACCTTTAATTTGAGCTTGATTATCATTGCCAAAAGTGACTGAACCACCATCCTTCTTGACGAAGGTTATGAAACAGTTTTTATCTCCTATCATGTGCCTTGAACAGCCATTGTCCAAGACTCAAGGCTTTCTCTTTATACTTGGAGAACCACCCTGCATGTGATATTAATTAGTTCAACCTTAGGTACCCACTTTGTTTTGGGTCCTTGAGAGTTAGTTTTAACATTTTCTTTGAAATGATATATCATTCCTTTATTTTTAAAACTAGTTGGGTTTTTAGTTGTTGGTTTCGAAACAGATTTAACAGTGTAGGTTTCAGAAGATTTTACCTTTGATTTAAAAGAGTTTCCAGACCGTTCAGCTTGTGATTTGGAACTTTCTCCGTTTAGGAACCATCCTGGAGATTTTTCTCCGTTTTGCAGTTTTTTCAAAAATGTTTTGACAGGATGATTTCCTTTTTTAACAGACTTTCTATTTTCAATCTTTTCATCTCTTTTTCTAAAATAGGAAGCAAATTCCAGATGTCCAAGTTTTTTACAATAAGAGCATCTAGTCTTGCATTTTTCTTCCTTTCTTTCTGGGACAAAGAAATTATCATATAGCTTGGTTTTCTGGGTTTGATTAAAACCAAGGCCAGCTTTATCAAAGATTCCTATCTGAGATCCCATGATATTATGAAAGGTTTCAGTGGCTTTAATGAAATTTAATAAATCTGTTTTGAGAAGTTCATTTTCATTTTTGAGTCGAACGTTCTCCGTTTGTAATGCAGAACGTTCTTGACACTCTTATTTTTCAAAATTCTTTGTTTCTTTCAACTCTTGAATGATATTTTTTAACAAATTATTCTTAGCCTGACTTTCTTCTTTTTCTTCCTTTTCCTTATAAAATTGTTCTTTTAAGGAACTACATTTTTGAATGAGAAGATTTGAGTCATTTAATAAGTTATCAAATTCTTTTCCCATTTGTTCGCATAAATGACAAGGTTCAAAATTTATTACCTCTTATTCCTCTGTTTTTTCCATCAAGCATATGTTGGCTTCTTCTTCTTCTTCTTCAGTCTCTGATTCTTCTAAATCATCCCATGTTGCCATCATTGATTTCTTTTTGAATGGAAATTGTTTTGGTGGATTTTTGTTTGAGGAGCATTTTGCTTTGTAATGTCCTAATTTGTTGCATCCAAAGCATGTAACTTGACTCTTGTCAACCTCTGTTTTAGGAATTTTGTTTTGAAATCCCTTCTTAATTCGATCCCTTCTTCTCATCATTCTATGTATTCTTCTAGTGAGAAGCGCAATTTTAATCAGCATCTTTCTGTTCATTTTCTTCTAGCTCTTCCTCTAGTTGTGCTGTGATTTTTTCTTGAGAAGCTTTTAGTGTTATTGCCTTTCCCTTCTTGATTGGTTTGTCTTCTTGTAGCAGTACTTCATGTGCTCTTAGTGTTCCAATTAATTCTTCCAGAGGCAGTGCTTCAAGGTTCTTGGCTTGACTTATAGCTGTTACCATTGGTCTCCAAATAATTGGAAGGCACCTCATGATCTTTCTTACTCTTTATTGTACTGTGTAAGCTTTGACAAGAGAATGCATTTCATTTACTATTGTAGTAAATCTTGAGTACATTTCATCAATGGTTTCTCCTTCTTGCATTTCGAATAGTTCGAATTTCCTTATACCAATGTCTATTCTTGTTTCCTTGACATGGCTCGTTCCTTCATGATGAGTTTGTAATGTATCCCAAACTTCTTTTGCAGTTGTGCATTCATCTACCCTTTCACTTTCTTCCCTGTTTAAAGCACATGATAAGAATAGTTGGGCTTTAGAATTTAAAAGTACCTTGGCTTTATCATCTGTTGTCCAGTCTGCTTCCCTTTTCAAGGAAGAGTTTTAGTCATTTTGATTAACCCTTGGTGTGAAATCTCCATCTATAATGATGTGCCACATTCTTGTGCCTTGAGACTTTAAGAATAACTGTATTTTGTTTTTCCAAAAGTAGTAGTCTGATCCATCAAAGAATGGAGGTCTGTTTGAGGATCCTCCTTCAACAGTGTATTTTGCTTTCGACATTTTTCTAGATCTTTTCTCTAACACTTGTTAGGTGTTTCTAAACTTTCTAGAGACCCAACTCTGATACAATTGAAGTAACAATGTCGATTTACAATAAAAGGGGGTTTGATATGTAAATGCGCCTTTTAAAAATTCCTGATAAAACTTAAGAAAATAACTCAAGAATGATCTTGGTTATGAAAACAGAAAAACGGAGAACGTTCTTGGTTTTTGTTTATAAAACAGAGAACGTTCTTGGATTAGCTTAAAACAGAAAATCAGTTTATGTTTTTTTTTAGTTTAATCAATTCAGTATAATAAAGAAAGAGATAGGAAGGAGAATACCACACAAAGATTTATCCTGGTTCACCCAACGTGGGTTACGTCCAGTCCTCACACTGTGAGATTTTCCACTAAGTGTTTAAAAGCAAAGAACCTTCTTGATCTTACAACACCTAGTCTAGATCACCCTTGATCTACTTCAAGTTCTATTACTTTCCATCCATAAAGCAATAATTATACCTATCTAACCTTGATAGGATGTAATCATAAACAAACTATAAATAAACTCTTATAGTTTGAGTTTTTACAATTGAATTGTTTTTGGCAGAATCTGAGATTTCTCAACTCTTGTTTGAGAATAGATTCTTTACAAAGGATCTAATGATAATTGCGCAAGCTAATATATAAAAGTGAATCAGCAGCTGTTTCTCAAAAAGCAGAAAGTAAGATTGCCTCTACTATGCAGAATTTCAAGTTTATGTGTGATTGATTTTTGGATTTCTCAGCACTTGAATTTCTTTTCTTCATTCTGGATATTGGCCTTCTATTTATAGGTTGTAGAGGTATTGAATGAAAGTACAGAAGAGCTGTTGGAGAGGTTCTACTTTTTGACTGAAACATTATTTCACAATAAAAATACTCTTGCTTTGAAATAGCTTTTGGACTTTATTGGTTTAGCATTTAAAACAGTTATGTCCTTTTTTAGAAAGAACTCTTGACGTTTCTTCATTGATCTTGGATGGTACATTCATTGTCTTGAGTCTTGAGTGTAGCTAGAGAAGTTTGGAGGAGAATTACAAACTGAAACATACCAGAGGCAGTGCTGTTGTTGTTGTGCAGAAAACGGAGAATGATTAACGTTCTTGGTTTGTCAGTTTGAACTTTCTTGAGCTTCAATAATCATTCCGGATTTCCTTTGCAATTGTCTTGTCATATGTCAAGATTGATCGAAGTGTCTTGACTTTTGATTTTTGGAGTTTACAAACTGTCATGACTTTTGTCTGTCTTTGAGTCCTTTATTTTTAAGATCAAATAACCTTTTTGAGCTTGGATGAATCCTACTTGTTCCTTGCCATGTACTGATTGTCTATCAATAAATTTCCTAGGCAAATTCTTTGTTAAAGATGTATAAAAAGTTTGATCAACATATTGTGATGAACTTTTTTGAGACCGGAGATCATTCTCTGTTTTGATGCATAATGATCTTGTTGTTGTCTTTTCTACTTTGGCTTGATTCTGTACTTAATTAAATTCACTCAAAAACACATGTTAAATTAACATAAAATTTTAGAATTATAATTAACTTTCTTAATCAACCTTTGTTTCTTTTCATCAAAACTTTAAATATAGAGTTTGCCTCAACAATATTTATACATTGTTTATACTCAACTTTTGTGTCACATTGTTCATTATACATTTGTCGTTGCAATTATCATAAACATGTTCCATTTTTAAAAATAAATAATAATAATAATAATAATAAATAAATAAATAAATAAATAAATAAGTAACAACAAATGTCTCTATTTTTATTTACCTTCTAAATTGAACATATGTTGCTTATGGTCAACATTTTATTTATGTCGATCTACGCATGGGTAACCAATCCGAAGACAATCATGTTTTTTTATTTATGTCGATCAACGCATCGGTAAACAATCTAAAGAGGATCATACTTTTTATTTTTGTGAATCAACTCATCGATAACCAATCCACAGACAATCATATTTTTTATTTATGTCGATCAACGCATCGGTAACCAATCTAAAGACGATCATACTTTTTATTTTTGTCTATCAACTCCTCGATAACCAATCCGATGAACAATTATATTTTTGTCGATCTACGCATTGGTAACCAATCCATGATTGCTTTCACTCATTTATACACCAGTAACCAATCTAGAAAATATCATTTTTCATTTTTATCAATCACTTGTTTAAAGTTTACATTACATATTTTTGAATTATTGTTTTTGCATTAAACATGTATTACACCCGCTCTTGCATTTGAAATTAATCTACTTTCACAATTTATTTATTTAAAAAAAATTAATTATGTTTTACTAGGATAATAGTAAAATATAATTAAATAGGGACAGTTGAAGTAATTCAATTTTGTTTCATCAATTAAAAATATAATATAAAAGAGAAAAAAACTGTGAACTACAACAACACACGTTTTCCTTTTTTTTTTCTTCTGTTGTTTCACTGTGTGTCTCATTTTATTTATTTATTTATTTATTCTTTTTCAGCTTAATAAGGTTATTACTTCTACCACTTTGCACTTAAAATCTGATGTTTAATATTTTCTGCAAAACAATACACAAATCCGGAACTTAATTTTATTTAATGAACACAAAAGTTCATCATTTTAGCCTTTAAATTGAGACAAAAAATCATAAAAGATAAGGAAAAAAATTTGGAGTAAGTAGAAATCATGCTAAATAGAAAGAAAAAAATGAGGTGGCGGACGCATTATTGTTGTATGTGGAAATACAAGTTCATGCACATTTGTCTTGAATATTCTTTGACCAACAATATTGTGTCTTCATGTATGTTTTTATTATCTCCCACTCTTCTAAGTCATCTTGTGATAAAGATTTTTCATGCTCCATGCTTAACTTTCTCCAAAAAATATGAATTGTCATGAGAGTAACAAATATTTGTAACTATGTGCCAAACCTTTTGTGCCAAATTAAGTATTCTTCATTAACTGAAATGAGGTACTTAACAACTTGTTTTTCTAAGTTCAAAAGGTTTATTTTGTTTAAGTTAGTCTGCCTCTAACCTGTAAAGAGTACATATCCATCTTTTCGACTAATTGCTTTGTACAATTTTTTATTAAAAATAATATTATAACCATTATCACTTAATTGACTAATACTTAACAAATTAAGTTTAAGACCTTGAACAAATAAAATATTTTTAATTGAGGGTTAAGAACCATTACTAATTGTACCATGTCCTATGATTTTTCCTTTCTGGTTGCCTCCAAAGTCCATTGTTCCTCCTTCCTTCATGATTAGGTTTTGGAACAAAGACTTTTCACCTATCATATGACGCGAGCATACATTATCCAAGAACCATGGTTGGACTATCAACTTTGCTGCTGAAAATATCTATAAGAGGAAATAATTTGTTTCTAGGTACCCATATTTGATTGGGTCTTTGTTTGTTAGTCGTTGAAGGTTTTCTAGTTTTCTACATTTTTAACATGGGATATGAAATTTTGTTATGTCCATTTTTAGAGCATATTGTGCACACTACCACCGGTGAAATTGTATCCTTTGTTGTTTCTTCAAAGTCTAATTCCCTTTTACCATTTTTAGTGACATAATAAATTATTGATGTCATCTTACTTCTATTAATGCCATTTTTCATAAAGTTTTTAAATGAAAATTCATACTTGGTAGAATTATAAGTTTTATCCTCTAAACGTTCAATTTTATTATCACTTATAACTTTTTTTTTACTTCTTCAAATTCTTTCTCAAGAATGTTATGTTTTTCAGCGAAATCAAACAGACTTTTTCTTAAGAGTTTTAGTTTTAAAGACATAGATTAGTTTTTATTTAAAAAATTCTTTAAGGAAATAGTAAGATCATTTTGAGATAGATCGAAAAATACATTTATTTCGTCATCAGAATCAAAGGGTGGTTACATGTTGGGCATTGGTGCCATGTTATCATATTCCTCGTCATCATAGGATTCTTCCAAGTCATCCCAAGTGATATGTATGGCCCTTGTTTTTATTTTTTGTTTCCTTCTTCTAATTTCTGAGTGTAGAACATTCAGACTTATAATGTCTAGATTCTTCACATACAAAACAAATCACTTTCCGTTTATCAATTACATTTTCTTTATTCTGAACTTTCTTGAATTCCCTTCAAAGAAATGACTTCTTCTTATGCCACATAGGTTGAATTCTCCTAGAAATGCATTATAATTCTTCAGCCTTTGAGTCCTCATTATGTTCATCTAACTCATCATCATTCTCATCCTTTGATTCATCAATTGCTTATAAGGCTTTCTTTTCTTTTGAACTAAGAGACATTGATATTTTCTTTTTCTTTAACTCATCCTCTGTCAATTCTATTTCATGTGATCGAAGTGAACTAATGAGTTCTTCTAGAGGAAAACTGTTTAGATTATTTGCCTCTTGTATGGTTGTAATTTTTTGTCTCCGTTTACTTGGGGGACTTCTAAGAATTTTCTTAACATGGTTTAATGTAGTATAGATTTTCTCCAAAACCATTAAACTTAAAATCAATGTTTGAAATATTGAAAATATTTTTTCAATGTTTTCCTCTTCTTCCATTTGAAATAATTCATATTTTCTTATAAGAAGATTTGTTTTTGCTTCTTGTACTTGTTTATACCCTTCATATGTTAGAACTAGAACATAAAAAATGCTCTTGGTTGTTTGTTTCTGAGTGAGTATGTCAAACTCTTCGAATGTAATTAATTGCATTCATCATAAAGGTCATTGCCTTATGATGCATTTTTTAAATCCTTTTATGTTCAATACTCATGTTTTTCCAAGACACTTTAGTGCCATCATCATTTCATGGGGCATTGTATCCTTCTCCAATAGAATCCCATAATTTTGGATCTTGGGATATAAAGAAACTTTGTAATTTGTCTTTCCAATATTCAAAGCGTTCTCCATCAATAAGTGGAGGTCTGTTGATATTTCCTCCAATAACTTTTTCACCAAGATTTATCATGATAGAAACAATTTATTGGATCTTTTCTCAAAATTGTCAACTGCTTATTCCTTGAGATCAAGCTCTGATACCAACTGAAGTTTCAATAACACAAGAAATGGGGGTTTGAATTATCTTATTTATATGTTAAAATATGTTTTGGATTTTAATTATAACTTAGTGTTTAAGGCAAATTAGAAAATAACATCAAAGGGAAAAGGAAGAAGAGCACACAAGGAATGTTAATATTTGTTCACCATAAACCTGTCAGGCTACGTCCAGTACCTTCGCCTGAAGGATTTCTTCTAGTAATTCAACCTAAATTACAAAAACCACTTAACATCATCGAGTTTAGTCTTCTCAAATTTTTGGTTATAACTGCAACACATTGAGGGAAATACAACATGTAATAATGGGGAAAATTACAAGTGTTTGTTTGGTTTGTGTTTAACTGTTAATGAGAGGATATGTGTGTGTCTAATATTTTCTAGCACTTAGATAAATATGTGTTTGTAAGAGTGCTTAATAATCAAATAATGAATGTTGCAAGTCTATAATTTCTTCAAAGTGTTTGGTGTTGCTCTTCAATTCTGTCCAAACTTAATTTTTCCATATTTTCTCAACTTTTACAAAGCAATTTCGTGAGAATTGTTGTAGGATTTTTCAATTTTAATTCTATTGTCATTTCTTGTCATCGTTCTTGTTATAGTTGTTGAACCAAAGAAGAATACTTTTATAATCAATTATGGAACATATGTCTTGCTTCAGTATTGAATTGAAACATTATCTTGTTTCAATTTTGTTCTTTTTTGAATCGCTGCTTTGAACTGTTGTGTTGTTTCACTTTTGACTATTACTGTAGATTTCAAATTTTTTGTTGTTGTTGTCAATGATGAACCTTTTACAAACCATTTATACCAATGAAAAAAATACTTAGCCAATATTTCCATTCGATACAATTCGGTTGGGAGCCGACTATAACTTTTCTAGAATTTTTTCTAGTCTTTTTCTGAATTTTGACATCTTCCAAAATCAGTATCAAAGGTAAAATTGCCAATATTATGATAAGAAGCAATATTTTCCTATTTCAAAGTCTAAATAAAATCCTCTAGATTTCATCAGAATTACATCTTTATAGTCATACACAACTTCCAGAATTGTTAACCTTTATTAGAGGCATTGACTTTATTAGATTTGTTGAGTCATTGACTTTTGTAAGAGTCATAACTAAGAAAGTTAGAGTCAGTTTAAAGTGTGTCAATATCATAAGCATAGTCATAAGTATCAGAGGCATAATCAAAAATGTGTTTGTGTTATTTTTCTTTCAGAGGCAGAGGCAACATATTAGAACTTATTAAAATTATTTTACCAGACTTAGCGCTTCAGAGTTAAATATTTGAGTAAGCGCATTAGAGGCAGCAGAGTCACACATATTAGAGGCGCAATTCCTCTCATTGTGTTGTTTCCTCTTATTGTTGTATTTCCTCGAATTATGTTGTTTTCCTATAATTTTGTTGTTTCTTCTTATTTTTCCTCTTTCCTCTAATTTTTACATGTTTCTTCTAATTTGTCCTAGGTCTGGAATGTATCTGTTTGTTCTATTTTTCTGCACACTTAATTTAGAATATTAGTGCATTAAATTGTTCTCACTTATAACCTTTTGTTATCAACAAAACTAGCAAATAATTGTTCTGCAAAACCATTTTGGTTCTAGCAGTGTTCCATATCAAACACTGTTTTTTATCCTTCATCGATCCTCAATGATATACATATGAGTTTAATTGGACAATTACCCTTGTGAGAACAAGTTACATTGCTTTTTATTTTACTTTATATATTGCACATCTTTCACATCCCAAAATTAATTTGTCGTATTTTCATCTTTTTTCGATAGTTGTATCAGATCTAATGATAATAATTATAATTCATTTTTTCTTCCAATAGTTTTTATTCATTCAAATGCAACTTCACATGTGAAAAGTATTCACAAAATATATTTAAGATAAAACATTAACACGTGTGTATAAATTAAAAACTAATAATATCAGTTATTATTAAGATTATCTTATCAATTGTGAATTTATCAGTAGAATCTATAGTCGGTATAGTAGGAACTTCTCCATTAACTTCACTAATACCTGATTTAATTTGAAAAAAATATATAAGTTAAAAAATACCAAATTTAATTAATAATTATATTGTAAATACAATATTTTAAAAAATAATGTAATTATTTTGATAAAAAAAATACAATTCAAAAATTTGAGAAATATTCTAATTTTTTTAAACTTTTAAATTAATCAAAACTTTTAAAAATTATTAAAATTTGAACTCATTTTGTATTTCAATATTTTTGTAATTAACCAAAGTTTTAAAATTTTGAAAATTTTCTATAACTAATTTTGTATAGAGTGAATGTAAATGACAAATTTTAGTAACATTTTTCAATAAAAGTAAAAGAAAAAAGTATTTTCAGTGTATTGAAGGATGGTAGGTATAGGTGGGGTGGATCATCTCACAAAAATTTAAACATGTATTTGTTTGAATTGATAAATTTAAATATGTATTTTAGTCCAAAAAATATATATTAAGATTGACCAATCGAGACGACATCCATCATCTCACAGAAATGAGTCTTCATCAATCATTAACCAATTAAAATTTTATAAAAAAACTCCTACATTTCATATTGTGCCTCCATCAAGATTGACCAATCGAGACTCACATTCATCATCTCACAAAAATGAGTCTTCATCAATCATTAACCAATTAAATTTTTATAAAAAATAAAAAAATATAAAAAAAAAAACTCCTACATCTCATGTTGTGCCTCCATCAAGATTGACCAATCGAGACCTACATCCATCATCTCACAAAAATGAGTCTTCATCAATCATTAACCAATTAAATTTTTATAAAAAACAACTCCTACATCTCATGATGTGTCTCCTATATACCTCCAAACTATTTTAATCATTTTTTATTACTTTGGCGAAACTCAAAATTTTATTTTATTAAATAGACATAAGTTCTGACATATTTAAATTTGTCCTAGTCGAAATGTGTTCCGACAAAATCAAATTTTGAGATGAATGAAATATAAATATAAATAAGTTAAGTAACTTTTTAAAAAAAAAAATTCTAAAAGAGAAATAGGTTTTGTCGTGTTTAATTCTTTTAGAGTAAAAATTTGATAAAAATAAGTACATTAATTGTTGATATTCTAATTACTTATAATTAATCATGTGTATATATAATATCAACTATTGATGTATTCATCAATAAATAATACTATTCACTTTATTCTCTAAAATAAATTATTTTTTTAAATGAACTTAATGTGATTCCGTCAAATTCAAATTTTAAATTTTGAAGAATAGAAATATTTGATAAAGTCAAATTTTTAAAAAATATAACAAGATGTTTGTTATAGTTTTTTTTTTAAAATAATATCTTTTAGAGTTTTAATTTATTTGTTACATACGAGAATAAATAAATATTAGAAAATAAACTAATATTTTAAAATGAGAAGTAAAATTAAATTATTTAATAGATTATATTTTTTTAGTAAAATATTATCATCATTTTGAAAAATAAATTATTATAGAAATGCAAGGGATAATATGAATCCATAAAGTGATGTGTCAGGTGGTAGGTATAAATATTTGACTCATATTTCAATCTTCGTTCTAAATATATTTCAACACTGCTTGGACCCATGGGTCATATTCACATACGTTTCTTCTAAAACTATATTCTTATATTCTATTGTGAAAGCTATTCAATATAATATAATTGTTATCTTTGGAGGGAGGAGAATGTATGTTTTAGGTTTTACAGTTTGATTGGTTTAAATGATTTTGCTGCGAGAGAATTAGCAGAAAGAGAACAAATCTACCTTGATTGGAGAAAGGAGAAAACATGTTTTTTTTTTTTTCCTTTCAGTTTTTTAAACTGTCTTTGTCTTTTCTTCAATTTGTATTATAAACAGTTTTGATTTATTTAAATAATTTATTAATAATTGTTTAAATGAATCCAAACAATTAAACTACTCGAAAATTTATTTAAGTTATTTACTACATTCATGAAATGAGTTTAAATAAAAATAATTAAATTAATTTTGATTGAAGGTTTTTACTTACGAGTATTTTGGTACTTCTAAAATTTTGATACTTTTAAAAATTATCAATAATGTGCTTTATCTAATTCAGAAGAGTTCATGTTAAAAGAATAAACTTTGAAAAAAATTGGATTTAAAAAAATAATGTGTTTTATCATATGATATTCTAAAAGAATTAGATAATGTTGAATAAATTTTATTCAACCAAAAAGCTAAGCCCCGTTTACTTTTTAAAAATATATATTTTTATTATTTAAAATGTTTATTAAGATACATAAAGAGGTATGAAATACTAATTAAGATATATTTTTCTAATTAAAAAAAAAAAACTATTTTCCAAGAAACGTAAATATTCATTTACTTCAAAAACTTTTTACCTACTTTTTACCTACTTTTTACCTACTTGTTAGTAAATAAAATTAACACAAACACCATATATACCTCTTTTCAACTTTTTACCTCTTTTATAACATTTGTTTTTATTACCAAACACGATATATACCTCAGTTGATTGAGTGCATTGAAAAACGCAATTTCCAATTTTGGGTTGAAAATAATATCAACCAAACAACACTCAGTCAATAGTTTGTGCTTCAACGCCAGGTGCATTTCTGAGCTTCCTTCCTGAAACAGTGTAAAGACTAACTTGATACTTACATTTACCACATTCCGACGCAATATTGGCCGTGATTTATAGACACTCCATTTTGTTGCTTCTACTTCGACGTGCGGCTATCAGTTCCTCCATATTCCAAACATGCGCTAATATAACCATGACAGAAGCACACGAACAATGAATCAGCAGCTTGAATTTACCACTTTCGAAGCTTGTCAGATACTTGGAAGGTAAGACGACACTAACCAATGGAAAGTGAAAACCTATGTAACACGGACATTTCACATTGAAGATGAGTCCAGTGTCTTAACATCTAAGTGCTTCATATGAAGAAACTGGATAGATAACATCATGTTTTGAAATGCAATGTAAAATGATCATACATAATGAGACAAGAAAAGAAGCCTCCATCATTACTGTGACGAAATCCACTGAGATACAACTCTTCAATTTTAACAACACACTACCTAAACGGCACAAACCCTTTCTAATCAACTCAATAACAGGAACAACAAAACGGAAAGCCGGTGAAAACTATTACAATACTCTACGAGTAGCGCAAACAGGAGAAAAAACCTGCTTGTCAAATGTCAGGAGAGTCAAAGATGATTGATTCTAAATGTCAGTAACAAAATAAATGCCACACGATGAGATTCTCCTTGGGACAAAATGCAGTCTTCGGAAGAACCAGATAGATTGCTGGCGGCCAAACATTTCTAGAGTGGCCATAAATAGGGTGAAGAAATTCTAATTCTACTCAATCTCTACTCCACAAAATTGCAGGTAAGGAAGCCTCACACTCACAGTACCACGGCGACCTTCTCTTGGGAAACAAAGGCGGAAGGATGAGCGATCAAGGGCTCATAGTGGTCAGCTCCAGCACCACACCAACCTGAATGTGAAAAATTGCTTAGAAAGTTCACTCAAACATTCAAAACTTTAAATGATGGTGCAAAACGAAGGTATACAACAACAACAACAAAATTATGAAAAATAAACAGCCACATGTATAAAAATCTTTTTTTTTTGCATTACCTGTTCCTTTCATGAAAAGGAAGAAAGGAAGTTCTGCGATTTCACTCCTTGGACGATGCGGTAGGAAAAATACACAATTTTCTTCATCAACCATGGCATCTGAACCATGCGCTTGCACCTTAAAATGATGAAGAAAAAAAAAGCAGATGGAAGCATGATGAGAGACAATTACTTGCAAATATGTAGTCAAATCAAATAGCATATAGATACAAATTTTGAATTTGCACTATTTTCAAGATTCTAGATCATATTTTCAAATATTCACCATGTTACATGTAATAAAAACTATAAGTGAATAACTCGCAACAAATGCCTATATCCAGAATGGGAAAACAAGAAACTTGGATCATAAAAAAAAATCCAATTATTAAGTCTCACAAGCAATTATTTCATGTCATATTCAAATCCATAGGAGATGTATGAGATTCAACAAGCTAGCCACAAATACTAGAAATTCACATAACAGATGGCCATCATTCCAACACACAGTACTATACTTGATTAATGTTCTACAAACAAATAATTGGATGTATTAAAAAGTATATCTGAAACAGAAGGTCAGGACTCAAGCTTTATCCTTTTCAATAAAATTAATACTCAGAATGCATTTATTGGGCTGGCTCCCCTGGTCTCATCAATTTTCCAAATTATTTACAGCATACAATTGAACAAAACCTTTTATCTGTTATGCACTGAACAACTAAAAAAACAAGGATTCTCGCCAAATGATGATATTAATTAAAAAAAATTAACCTGATCCATCAAAAAAAGAATGATTTCATTAAGACATGAAAACAATACAGGCAGACATTAAAAAGCAATTCCCAAGTCTCAACTGAAGGTTCCTGCATTTCTTACCACATATATCTCACGCTTGAACTCTGTAGCAAGACACTCAATTGCAATATCGTCTCCGAAAGCGGCAGCACGGCCCTCTCTATTCTCATCTACAGATAATAAACCCTCCTCAGTATATTGCAAAGTGATGATATCGTATTCATCATCGGGTGAACCGGAGATCAACATGTATTTGGCCCAAGTTGGACCATCAGTCACAGGAATACACCTCTCTTTGTAAATAGACTCCGCGGCCAATTCTCTTCAATCGGAAAAAAAAGAAAAAAAAAACAAACAAACAAACAACATCACGAAATTTTCATACCAAAATATGTTCAAATTACCAGTTTGAAAGATCATTTAATGTAGTAGAAATAACGGAATTTTTGGGTTTTTGATCAACCACCGGAAACTCAATGGAGTTCATAACTGTCTCAATGTTTTGTTTAATTGTCTAAATATTCATGTATATCTCATTTTTTCAGAACGAAAAAATGAAATGCAAAACATACAACACAAATTCCAAACAAGAATAACTTTCTTCTTTACAGTCAAAGATGTCAAATTTCAAATCTAACAAACAATGTGAACTTCTATACCTAATTCGTCAACATTTTTAAAACCCTAGAAAAATTAAATTATGAAATAGTAACCAAATAATGCAAACTATTAAGAAACAATTCAAGGAATAAACAAATTATTTTAGAACTCCTTATTTTCAATTCAAAAGAACAAAATGCTAGATTATGCAAAATCTAACAATGAATATTTGAGCTATTAGAGTCGATTCGAAAGAAAAGTTAAGATTAAGCGCAAGGTATCATGTAATACCTTTGCATGCCGAGATGAACGAGTTCGTCGATGGCAGAATCAAGAGAAAATCTATCCTCCTTCTTTGCCAACAACTTCACCTCCTGAACAACATGAATCCCCCAACCAAACTTCAGATCTGGAGAATACATGTGCCGAATTGCGTCATCGATCGCTTCTCTCTCCTCAAAACTCACAGATCCAAGATCTTTCAAGAATCTCGCCACCGTCCTCCGTCTCAACTCCTTCGCATCAACGTCCTCCAATTCCATCGCCTTCCGCGACGCCGTGAATAAACAGTTTCCGTCGGAAGAAACCTCGCCACCGTGAGAGAGTCGGAACACGACAGATCTGAGATCAGAAGACGACAGCGAAGAGGAAGAAGAATCCTCGTTCTCCGGAGGCTTCCATAACACTCCCTTAGCATGAAGCTTCTGGAGATGACGCCTTTGCAGCTCCTCCAACCCGACAACATCCTCCCATCCGCCGGAAAAAGCGCCGTTAGCTAGATTCGTCGGAACGACGAGATCTACTGCTCCGATAGCTTCCAACTGCGGCGGAGATTTCGAATCTATCCAAGGAAGCGCCGCCGCCGGCGAACCTTGAAATGGTTCAGCGACGGTGGTCGAATCACATAGCAACTTTCCCATTCTCTATAATGAATGTGTGTATTTACTTTTTTCTCCTTTTTTTGTTTTTTTTTTTTTGTTTTGTTTTTGTTTATTGGACACGAAGAAAGAATTTCGGTTTGTGTTCTATGGCGGAAGTTACAGAAGAGAGAGAGAAAGAGAGAGGAAGAGAGAGATTAGGGTTAACGGATAGATGGACGGAGCGGGAGATTTAGACACGTGGATCAATGTGAACGTTAACGTTATTATTTGCGACTTCTCGTTCTACACCGAACTGAGATTCAAGATTCTCTTTTTAAATTAATTAATGGGAATACATGGAAGATAAATAGTTTTACACTATCATATATTATAAATCGCAATTATGTAATATTTTATGATCAACTTTAAAATATATTTTTAACTTAGGAAAAATAATAAAAAAAAATATCTGTGTGTAAATTAATTTTACAATGATGTTTAATAAAAATAAAAAATATAATAATTATTATTAAAAATAATTATAAAATTAGCTTATATAGAGATAATAAATTGTGATTGAGTAATGATGTTAAATTATTTATAACATTGATGATAATGGTTAAATTCTTTTTAAAAATATATAATTATTTTATATCGATAATATAATTTATTTTATAAATAATACTAATATTATATGCAAAAAATAATTTCTACACAAAAGATTTTCAATTAAAATCTTTGAGTTGGATAGGGTTTAATTCTAAATTTGTATTTTCTTTTTCATTTAACCTGAATCGAATAGATCTGATAATCAACTGGATTGAGTTTACGGGATATATATAAATAGTAATTATTTTATATGTTACGGGAGAGATATAATAAAAAACAATAATAATTTAATTGAATGAAAATATATTTAATATTCAAAATTCATAGAATTTCAATCATATCATTTACTACATTTTAGTTTATTAAACTACCGTAATATTTTAATACTAGTCCTTCCTTAGTTTATTAGAGTACTTGTTATTTTCAAATAAAATACTAAAAAAATTATTTAATATATTTAAATGTAAACAAATTTAAACTAGATTCATCATATTTAATAATAATTTTTTAGAGATTGATATTAAATACTCTGATGAAATATCTGTAAAATCTATAATAATTATTGACTCATCTTAATATTATATTTCATGTTTTAATACGCCGTAAATTTATTTATCATTTTATCTAAATAAAAAATACTATCACAAAATATAACATTTAAATAAATAGTATTTAATTTAAATGAAGTTTTCTTCGCGATAATTTTTTTTTATAAATTCTTCACGGTCGTTTTTTAATTTATCAAATATTTTATTACATAAAATTCAATATACTTGATAATTTAAAAAAAAAAATGATCTTGCTCAAATGACATGTGTAATCTAAAGAAAAAAAATACTATACACACTTTACTTGAATTTTTTTTTAAAAGAAAAAGAAAAAAAAAAGAATTATCTAGAGGTGTGCGACGTTACTCATTAGCCAAATTGAATATAAGTGGGTTTTAACGAATTGGGTCAAATCGGGTCGGACTTGAAACAAATGGGGTACATATAAAAATTGGGTTAGGTTGAATTAGGTGATTAGGTTGGCGGGTCGACCTGCACCCATGTACAGCCCTACACATAATTCTTCTATGGAGTACGTTGAAATATAGAAATTATTTTAGTGTATAAATTTAAAAATTGTTATGTTCGAAATACTAAAGTTTCACATTAAATAGTTTATATATATATATATATATATGTGTGTGTGTGGAATTGTTTCCTTTACTATATAAATTGTGTTAAGGTCTTACAAAAAAAATACTAAAGTTGGATGCAATTCTTAACTTTATATCTTCTTCTTATTTTACTCGATGCACTTTCGAGTCACTTCTCTCATTTCTTTATGTCTCTTCAACTCTTTTGAGTTGTCCTAATAACAATGTCGTTTCGATGGTTTTTATGTCGTAGTCTCTTCAATTTATGAGTGGTCTTAAGAACCATATTTTTAGAGTGGTAATTACATCCATATTGATAATGTAATTCTATAACGGCTTTCTGCAGTATCATATTGGACTCTTTTATCTCGGAACACCATGGTTGATAGTATATCTTATATAATTTTAAACAGCGTCATGAAATGTCTTAAATAGAGCAATCTAATCTTCAATGCAACCCAATAATATCTTTGGTGCTATACATGCAATTTGTTAAATGAAATTGTGAAGAATCATTTCTATTAGGGTTATAGTTTTTCTTCTTAATATGATTATGATTTTTAATTGATTGAAAGTAATTTTTTATTTATGTTAAAATAAATATTTATCGAAAATAGGTTAACTATTTTTATATTTAGAAATTTGAAAAAAATATTGTTCTTATTTTAGTATTTATTAGTATTTTATACTACTCATTAAATAATATTGCAAAAAAACATATTTTTTTTAATATTTAGTCAAATACAATGTTTTTAAGGATATTTCTAACACAAAGATTTGGTATTAGTTAATATTTTATATTAATTATTAAATAGTATGGCAAATAAATTATTTTTTATACTTAGTCAAACACATTGTTTCTAAACAATTTTTTCACATAAGTATATTTATAAAAAAATATTTTATACTACTACAAAAATATTCTTTTTTAAGATATTTTTAACATAAAAAATAATATTTTATTTTCATACAAGGATTGTGTATGGTTAAAATAAATATTTAATGTATAAGAAATGATCGATGTTTAATATGAGTACCTTCAATTTTAAGATGATAAAATATGAACTGTATTTTTAATAAAAAGAAATATTATAGAAAGAAACGTTATATTTTCTTAAAATTTATCTGTATATATAGTTAAAAATAATGAGAAAAGGCACTATTGACTAACTGTGGAAAGAAATATATCACTGTCCCGTCAATAAAAATAATTGATTTAACTATATCACTAAATAAAAGTTACTTCGACCAATCAATAATAACTATGCAATTTTTGAGTTATGTTAACAATCAACATCAACTCATTTTTACTGCATGTTTATAAAAACTAAAATAATTATGTATTTAAGGTTAGTTGGCTTTTATTTTATCAACCAATTAACTTTATAATTATTCATTTTAATAAAAGTTATAAAAACAAATGTTATATTTAAAATCTCTATAATTATTAAATAGTAATAATAAATAATAAATATTATTAAATATGTCACGAACTGCATTTATGTAAGACGCTGTACATTTGGTTAGTCAAAAATTAATAATAATTTATTTATTTATATATATATATATATATAATTATTTAATGTTAAGTAAGATTTTATTCCTAGAGAATTTTAAATATGAATTTTTACTCTTTTTTAATAAATGCTCAATCTCTTAGTCTTTTTTTAATTAACTTTTAGTCCTACTTCGATGTTTAAATGACTGAAATTGATACTTTTATTTTTTTTAAATATTCTAAAATGAATAAAAAACAGTTATAATATTAGGTGACAAAAACTTAGAGTTTTACACACTAATATCCACTTATTCTTTTTTTTAATATCAAATTGTCACACTTTAAAAAAATAATACCAGAATGTACTATTTTTTAGCCTTAGTTTCTGGCCTTAGTTTCTGGTCGCAACCTGGAGTAGAAGAAAATGGTCAAATTTAACTGATGGTATATTACATTATGTATATTACATATATTATATGGTCAAATTTAACCTGGGGATGCGACCTCCTACTTGCCATATTTTATTTTTTTCTTTGCCCATTTTGCCCTTATGTATATTACATATATTATATATATTATTATAATATATTTTAAAAGTAATAATAATATTAAAATAATTAATTAAAATAATTAAAATAATTAATTTATTAATATTATATAATTGTTATTAATTATAATAATAAATAGAATAATAATAATAATAATAATAATAATAATAATAATAATTAAAATGATAATAATAATAATAATAAAAAGAAAATTCTATTAATAAAATAAAAATACATTAATTTATTTATATTATATAATTGTTACTAATTATAATAATAAATAGAATAATAATAATAATAATTAAAATAATAATAATAATAATAATATGTTCACCAGAAATTTCAAATTTCTAATATGTTCACTAGAAATTTCATTTATCATTGAAATTTCCGGTACAATATGTATTTTTTGAATTTTTTTTATATAATTTTTTTTCATTCAATTTTATTAGTGAGGACCAGAGGAGCAAAAACAAATGTTGATCATTCTCGAACATATTATTATTATTATTATTATTTTAATTATTATTATTATTATTATTCTATTTATTATTATAATTAGTAATAATTATATAATATTAATAAATTAATTATTTTATTATTTTAATATTATTATTACTTTTAAAATATGTAATAATAATATATATAATATATGAAATATACATAAGGGCAAAATAGGCAAGGAAAAAAAAATGAAATATGGCAAGTAGGAGGTCGCATCCCCATCAATTGAATTTGGCAATTTTCTTCTATAGGAGGTCACATCCCTAAGTTGCGAACAGCAATTGAGGCTAAAAATAGGACAATCTGGTATTATTTTTTTGAAGTGTGACAATTTGGTATTAAAAAAAAAAAAGAGATATACGTATATAAAACTGATGTACCAATTTAATTTTATTGTAATTTATTTATTACCAATTTAATTTTATTGTAATTTATTTATTACCACCATTAACACGCATGCAATAATTATGATTTATAATTATAAACAATTAATTCGAAATTTTGACTAAAAAAAAAGCAAACAGCATAACTATATAGTAAATATGTTAAATAATTATAAACTAAAAACAATAGAAATACTCACGAATTATTGTGATGTTCTAAACATAAAATTAATAAGATATGTAAGTTTAAACTTATCAAGGGAAATAACGAAAACATAACAAATACTCATAAGTAAATTACGGAAATAACATAATATTGAGAATTTCATGGCTCAAAGTGCAATTGTAGTAGGATTCAATATTTTTAACATATAAAATTTTTCTCAATTTCTTGCATGTATTTGATAAAAATAAAATAAATTTCATAATCAATATTGAAAAACTTTAATACGATAAGATTTTCAATAAATTACCTACGGGGTCAAATGTTAACAAGAGTGAGTTACTTCACTTTGTATTCTTTGTCAACAATCTATGTGCATATGATATCAAGTGAAATCATGAATAAAAATTATTTGTTAAGCATATTCGTCAATTTGATTGCCCAACATATACGTCAATTCGACTGAAATATTTGCATCATGTTTGTGAATCACTGAAAAAAATATAAATAGTTAGCTAGAATGTGAAAGGGTGCAAGAGAAATACAATAGATTGATTAGCATTAGCCCCGTTGTTGTTGATATATATAGAAAAATAAGAAACTATTTAAGATTTAGAATGACAAAAAAATGTGTCATAAGGTTTTAACACAAAACCATATTCTATTGGGTCTATGTCAATTTTGGGTATTCAAAACAATGGCATAATTAAATTTGTTTAATCAAATTGATAACTTACTATATTTAATAATCGGTCAATAATCAATTACAAACAAATGTGTTTTATGTTGTCTTATTGTCAATATAATTAATAATTTATTTTTTGTTTGACCGTCAAAGAATTCACACTCAATAACATACTTACTTAATCCAAAAATTGACAATTATACAAATTTAAAAAATGAAGTATGACAAATAATATATCATTTTACAACGCACAAAATAATTTATATTTATATTTAAATTATATATTATATATTTATATTTAGATATTTTAAATCGAGACATATTGATATCAAAATTTTAAATTTGTATTATTACGAACAATTTTAATTTTTAATGAAAAATATGTATGTATTCTATTAACATATTTATTTTATTTAAAATTTTAGATTTATATTCTTAAATTCTAACTCAATTAATAAATATCGATATTATTATATTAGACGTTTTATTTTACGTTCAAATTCCATATTATTAGAATTAGTATAAAATATTTATTTAAATTTATTCTTTTATAAAATAATTTGGACGCTTAATTCAATGCAATATTGAATTTGATATTAACATTTTATGACATAAATAAAAACAAATCGTTATATATAAAAAACTTATACATAATTTAATATAATATAAAGTTTAATATATAAACCAAATATAATGTAAATGAAAATGAAAACTTTAAAAATATAAACTATAACCAAACTAAATATGATAGTACCACATTTTTGCCTAAAATATATTTTGTGTTCTCTAATGTTAGAAGACCGTTTTGTGATGGCAAATAAAGGTGTTAAAAATTAAGGTCAAAGTAAAGGTCGGAAGACTAATTTTTTTAACTACAAAAATTTACTTATAAATAACATCTTTCAATAAATATTATTTTGTATGTATCAATTGAATTCATGATTGCCACCATATTTTGTTTGTTGTTGACCAGAATCATTACCACATATTTAAAACATTTAGTTAGTATTACAAAAATAAATTGATATTGGCCACTAAATAACGTGGTTGTTGAATGGGAATATTAAATATACGAAAGGCATATGCTGCATTGGTGGTCCAACGACAACAAAGATGACAGCAAGTTTTTATTTATTTATTTACTAAGACAGCATGCAAATGCAAAGTTAGTATTTTATGTTGTTTTTATTTTATTTTATTTTATTTTGACAAGTACTCAGTGCTTAGAGTTTAATTATTATATTACGTTAATCTAAAAGTTTAGTAAAAAATTTACACATTACACCATAATTATTAATAGATATAATATTAGAAATAGTTATGTCAATAATTAAATATTTTTAATAATCAATTTTTTTTATTATTGATAGCATACAATTTTATACTAATAGTACAAATGATTAGTTATTTTTTTACAATTTTATACAATTTTTATTAGTGATTAGCTATTTTTTTGAAAAAAAACATGTATTTAGTCATTTAAAATATATATTTAATTCTTTAAGTTTAATTCTATTTTTATTTAAATTTTTTTAAGTTTATTTTTTCTGATTTGGTTATTTAACTTATTAAGAATTATCAAATGATGCATAAAGTTTTTTTATGTTTAAATTTTTTTTTAAATTATTATTATAAAATTTATCTAATTGAAATATCACAACAAATTAACTATTCAAGTTAATTTACATATGAAAAAAAGTTAAAAATATTGATAAATTTTGATTATTTTGTATGTAGAGTTATATATATGTTTAAATTATTAGAAAAAAATTAAAAAAATATATAACATTTATAAGATTTAATAAATATTTTATAAATTATTAATATGATAAACATATTATTTATTAAAATTTCAAAGGAGAATTTTTTTAATTAAATTAATTATTATTAAAATTAAGATAAAGGAAAACCGACACAAATATAATATAACTTAATCAAATTAAAAGAAAATAAACTTAATAAATCTAAGGAAGATTGGGTTATCCTTAAAATATAAATGTGTTTATGTCTATTTTTTTAACAGGTTACCGTTAGTTAGTTTTTGAAGGTTAACTAGCAATTTCTAGAATATTCCTTGGATTCGGACAGGCCATCTTATGTCATATCTCTCGCTCTGGTTTTCACGTTCGTGTTTGCTAAAAATAATAAAATATTGTTTTTTAGTTTTGGGTCTATATTGTTATTATCAATTTATATTTTATTACAAAGTCAATAAAATCAATAACAACTATTTTATTTTAGTTATTCTTGTAAAAACAACTATTTAGGACACTGATCATTAAAATAATTATTTAGGAAACTAGATAAAAATAAAATAGTATAAATATTAATTTTTTATTATTTAATATTTATTTACTAAGTAATTAAATTTATTTTCATAAAAAAATGTAATTTAATATATTTTATAAAATGCATTCATTAGTATTTAT
Organism: Cicer judaicum; assembly: GCA_037974835.1. Taxonomy (NCBI): domain Eukaryota; kingdom Viridiplantae; phylum Streptophyta; class Magnoliopsida; order Fabales; family Fabaceae; genus Cicer; species Cicer judaicum. Next base: position 3,501,129 of record JBBPBS010000629.1, on the reverse strand, counting down.
TTATGGTGTATTTTTGCTAACAATATCCTTAATTTCTAATTTTAACGATAATATTAATTAACTGTCTCTAAACTTCCAGTTTTGCATTTTTTTTTTTGACAAATCCAGTTTTACATTATTCTTTCAGTGTCAAGAAGCCAATTATATTTGTTTTTTCTTGTCAGAATTAAATATGTTAGCAAACTTATTTTTTCTATAAGTATGTTAGCAGCTGATATGAATATGGATGTATATTTATTTGACATTTCACCTGTATTTGATGACATAGATTGATATGAATAAGTGACATAAAAATTTCATTTAATGTGATATTTATATCATGTTTATTTTTAATTGATCCAATTGAAATTTTTAGTGAGATCAAGCTGAAGTTTTTGAAGTGCAAGTTTAATATTTACACACACGATACATAAACGGTTATAACAATATTTCACAAGTTTTATTTATGCAGAAAATCATTACATAAAATTTGTATCGAGAACTAAAGTATAAATTTAAAGGAAAATAGACTCTCATTAATCTTAAGCATTCTTATTGACAATAGTCATATGAAAGACCTTAAATTGTCAAACATTTTATTAGTGAGTTAGCTAACATAGACTTTGTCTTTATATGTTCTATTCTTCAACACTAATAACATGTATGTTAATACACTTTATACAAATTTATTGAAGTACTATATGGTTAACTTATGTCCTAATATAACTTGAGTGTTATTTCAAAACTATTAACTATAAGCAACCAAGTGACATAAATAAATCAACTATTTCCTAAATCAAGGTGCCCTAAACATCCAAAAGATGAGATTCAAACATATTGATAATCTCCAAATTATAAGATCTTTGATTTGTGATCATAAACTCTAATGTTCTCTTCATTAATCATTTTGGTTGCCTTTGTCAACAAGTCTATTGCGACCTAAAATTTTGAATGTTTCTCGAACTCAATGAGTTGCCACCAAAATGTATTTTAAAATAGGTAAAATATTGAGAAACCCTTAAAAATAAAAGAAACAAAATAGTATTTGAAATCAAATTTTGAGTTCGGGAGTCAATTATATATAGGAAAGGTATTAGCACCCTACGACATCCGTTAAAACAACGGTTGCCTATGATTAATTGTGCAAGATTAATATTAACTTAAGTATATTTATTTTTTCTTATTATTAAATATGAATAACAAATATTATTTAAAAAAAATATGATTTTAGAATAAATGTGTGCTTAACAAATAAATGACAAAAAAAATAAATTTTTATTAATGTGCTTGACAAGAATGTGATATTGCTCCTACGTATCTCCCAGTGTCATGAATAAATCGAAACTACATATTTCTTGGTTAGAAAATGCGGATGTGTATTTTTTTTTTTTTAAAAAAAAGATGTCACATCTAATTAACCACTTAAAAATAATTTTTTTGTATAATTATTTAAAAAAAATAAAAACAAATTTTAAAATAATATTTTATTAGTTTTATTTTTTTAAAAGATAAATAAATAAATAATTTCATCAAATAGTAATTGTTTAGAATAGTACGAACTAAGTCTATGTATGCTTCCAGAACCTTTTTCAGGACAGTCACACATGCTTTCAGAAGCTATGTGTCCAAACAACTATACTTCCAAACATCTAAGTTTCAAAGTATTCTCAATATCATTTCAAAACAACTTATCCCCAACATTATTTCAATACAACCCAACATCATCTCAAAACAAAAGTAAACCTATTCAAATCTCAATAAATCCTAAGCAAGCATCATTTCAAAAACTCATACTCAAAGCTTCAATAAATCAACCTAACCAAAATCTCATTTCTTAATTCTAATACAAGTTTCATATAACTCTTCCTTTCATTTTAAAAGTGAAATAAAAACATGGATAGAGAACGATAACAAACATGAGTGTGGCGCAAACCTAAAAGAAGAAGGTGATGGTGGTATACGGTTGATGGTGGTTAGCGACGGTTACCGGCGAAAGTGACGGTGATTTCGGTTTCTCTCCTTTTCTATTTTTTTTATTTATAATTTCTAATTATATATGTTTTTAAGGATGAAGTTGAGTTGTTGCTCCTTCTATGCTCAACTTCATTTTTATTTCAAAATCTCTCTTTAAAAAATTTCTCTCTTTTTTTCTTTCTCTTTTTAAAAAATAAACCCTCCCTTATTTATATGTTTTTTTTATAAGCAAAATCTTCCTTCCCTTTTGAAAATAAATGAAGATGTATTTATAAGGTTTTTTAATTTGTTTGGTTGCTCTTTTGCTCTGTTTTTAATTTCCTGTTTGATGCATCATTTCCTTGCTCATAATATGCGTTTTTCTGCACATTTGATGTATTCACGATTTTAACCTTTTTGTTTTTATCTAATTATGTTCATTTGTTGGACTTCTATTTGTGTGTAAACGAAATAGTGCTGGTTTGTTGGGCTAAAAAGCTTTTTTTTTTATTTTTTTTTATTTGTAGATTTGGGTCTTATTTTTGTACATGGATCCAACAAAATTTGTTTTTTAGTTTTTATTTCAAACTCAACAATTTGCTTTTTGTTCTATATCATGTGTACAATGGCTAAAGGCAAAGAAAGCAGAAACAAGTATAACTAGAGCAAACTCAAAAAAATTGGGTTTGGGTTAGTATTTTAAAATTGTAATTTGATGAAATATAACACTTATTACAATTAAATGTATCATTTTTATTTTTATTTTTTTTGTATTAATAATTATGTATGACAGTATAAAAATTAATATATAATTTGGTCCGACAAAATTGGGTACTACAAAGTCAAACATGAATTGCTCCAATATCTACCAAATGATCTTGTTATATAAGCTATTTGCAAATGCTTATTAATAAGACCATTCATAAGACTCCCCACAACTAAAACATAGAAATACTTAAGTTTATGAATCTCCATATTTTTTATTGGCAAAAATTGAGAAAAAATAATAATCTTCTTTTAGTAATTGAGGTATCCTGCTGTATAATGTCTTTCACAATAAATATATATATGACTTTATTGATATAGTTCTTTTGTGAATACTCAACAAAACTTTGAGACTGATATATAAGTATCATAACACCTAATACAAAAGAGGCATCCTCAAGATCTTGTCACTAAACTTTTGTCTAAAAATTTATCGGTTGCACAATAAGCCTATATCACCGCATACTTGATAAAACATAGTCACCATATAAAATCATGAATATAAATTTACTTCGACTGACCTTGTAATACCCACAATTCTCCATAATAGTTATATCAAAATCAAATGAGTTAATTACCTTATGAAACTTTGTGGTATCATTAATGAGACTTATTTATCAACTCAAAGATACATTACATCAGTTTACAAATAACATATTTCGTGTTTATTGACATAAAGTTTTCCTTTGGCTTGACCATATTGTTTCATAAATATTGTCATTTAAAAATACCATATTAAAATTCATCTTAGGTAGCTCCAAAATATCATAATGAACAAGTATCATTATTGTTCTAATAGAGACATTTAAAAAAACAAATAGAAGTTTCCTCTATAGTTAATCCTTACTGACGCTTAATGCTCTAGTTTTATAGGGTGTTGAGTTTGATCTTTATAAATAATTTTTTAAAATTTGTTTGTCGAAAGTGAAGTAGCAATTTCAATTTATAAGAAATGAGGGATTTGAATTGTAAATTCACCTATTTAAAATTTCCTGTTAAAAAGTTATGAAAATTGATCTTGGTTGTGAAAACAGAAAATGAATAACGTTTTTGGCTAGTTTAAATCAATAATTTAACTTGATAATCAAAAAGACTAAAAGTAATTAGAGATAAGAGAAGATAAGTCACACAGAGATATATCCTGGTTCACATAACTCGGGTTACGACCACTCATCATAGTTTGTGAGATTTTTCACTAAGTGTTCAAACAAAGAACGTTCTTAGTTTTACACCATCTGTTCAGATCAATCATGATCTGTTACACAACAATTCCTTTCCATCCAGAAATGGATTCAATCAGGTCATCTATCAATCTTTAAAGAGGAATTTACACTTCACCTTTTATCCATAAAAGAATTTTCTATAAACTACTCAAACTATAATCAACACTTATAGTCTTGAGTTTATACAATAATGATTTAAAGTGTGGCAGAATTTGAGTAATCTTAACACTTGTTTGAGGTTAGGTTCTTTACAAAAGATTCAGTAAAATAATAACAAAAGATTCGAATATGAATAACACTGATTCTTTTGATGAATGAGAGACTTTCGAGTGTATGAATGTAAGTAAGTGATGAATTTTTTAGCACTTGAAGTTCTAATTTTTCCTTGAGCTTGGAGTTCCCTTTATAGGTTCAAGGAGGTCCATGACAACTAATTTGACCATTAAAAAGGGTCCAACTATCATGTGTCAGATTGTGGAAAAAAGACAAATTTCAAACCAAGAATGTTCTTGACTAAACATTCTTCATTTTTATTTTTTTTGTCTTATGCATAACTTCCAGATCTGATGCTTTCTTTGTCATCTTCTTTCGACGGTGTTTGAAGGTTGATTTATCAAGAGTATAGATGTCTCAAAGTCACACTGAAGTTTCAGTTTCAATAACATTCTTGAGTTATAATTTAGAAGCTAGAGAATGACCGTTCTTGAACATAGAAAATGATCTTTGTCGTTCTTGCTTTGAGTCATGCCTTTTATTCTTTGATCTTTTGGGGTGTTTGATTTGCTAATGTGAGAATTGTACATTCCTTGTAGAGTATTGGAAATGAATTTGTAAATTGTAGGAGCTTTCTTTGTATTGACAGATGATTTAAACTTTCTAGATCAAAAGAAAAAAGTGGATAGCATTCTTGGTTTTTCAAAATCTTGTCAAGAACATTCTTGGTTCTGGTTGTTCATTTTTTGCTTTTTCTTTAAACTGATTTTGTTTGCATTGCTTAGTATCTATCTTGGATTATCACATTAAAAAATACATGTTAAATTAACACATGATTTAGAATCATAATTAGAGTCTTAATTAACCTTTGTTTGTTTACATAAAAATATCTATTGAAATTTTGTCTTAACAGGACGAAAATAATATCCTAATCAGGATCTAAATTTGCAACATTGATAGCAACTATATGAATTGATTTACAATCAATTCTTCCTCACTCATTTTTTTTACTAAAGCTCTTCGTCAAACTCAATATTCTCAATGAACTTTGCAATTATTGTCCAAAAAAGTTTATATCTCTTAAATTTATAAACAATCATAGATTGTCATTAGTTATAATTGAATTGAATCTAACCATATATAAATTTAAAAGACAAAATGAATAAATTGTTTTAAAATAAAACTAAAAAATTAATTTGATTTCTTCCAATAGAACCTAAAACAAAATTTCATCAATATAATGATTCAACCAAATTGTCTTTTAAATATAAATGTAAGCAAATAATGACAATCTAAAAAAAAAAATCAAAATCTCAATTTTTATCGACTTTTTCCTCTCAAAATTGATGTATCTTTCAATGTCAATAGATATTTGTTAGATCATATTTTATTTTCTTATTTTCTTTATTTGTCCTTATCTTTTGAGGTATTTTCTAAATGAGCACTATTTTATTTTGTCTTGGCTCACCATTTTCTTTCTTGCACACCTATTAAACAATCTTATTTGAATGATCATTTTTAACTTTAAGAGTTACAAATTACAACTTAATTGTGCAAGGAGAGTACCAAATGTTACAATTTCAAACGAGCACATTATATATATATAATGCGCTCCTTTTATTTTCCTCGCCTAATAATCTTAATGAAATACTAGCTCTAAAATGAGTGTTTGTTTTTGTTTTATTGCTTTAAAAGTAATTTAATTTAACCAAATAAAATATGACAAAAAAATATGTAATATTAAATAACACCTCTAAATTATCTTAAATATCATACTTTTATGATCAAATGACCTATGTATTTTGGAGAAAAACTCACCTTTTATAATTAATTCTAAAAAAAAAAAACTAAATTGTGAGAGAATGGAAGTTTCTCTACCATTATACAATGTCTAATCAAAGAACAATATTGATATTTTATCAATCCTAAAAGTTAGAACTTTATTAAGAATATAAAATAAATAAAAAATCAATCTAATAGACACATAACTTATAATAGTTTAAAGAGAACAAAAGCAAAAAAGCAAAATGTGCTCACCAAAATACATAATACAACTTTTTCTTTGTTGTTGAGAAAAAAATACCTAATGCAACATTATTATAAAATGTTTAAACAATAATATTAATTTTTAGTGATATTTTTTTACAATGATCAAACAATGACAATTAACCTTGTTAAACAACAAATCCTTACAATGATCAAAGATGTTTGTCATCATAGGTGTATATTAAACTCAATCAAATAATTGAAGGATTTCAACATACATAATATTAGTAGACACATAAAATAATTAATTGTAGAGATATTTACAATGTATCTTTATTTGTAAATTAAAAGACTCAAATAAGATACTAAACATATTATTAATATGCAATCTTTTGATCACATGAATTAAGTGTAAATGGTACTTTCAATGTCATGATCAAATATCAATAATAAATCATGTCAAATAATGACTATCTTTTGACATCCTCATTACTCGTATGAATAAAGATTTAAAATTACCACATATTTATCATCACAAATATGTAATTATTCAGCCAAATTGTGTTTGACTTTTGGCGAACTATAACAGCTTGCATGAACAATTACATATTACAACTTTTATATTTTTAATTGAATAAGATATGCACAACAGGGTTGCTTTGTGCAACTTATTGTTTCAACCAATTCAATTAAAATTATCATACAATTTTAATAAATTACATTATATAACTACTCGGCCAAATTCTACATTCCTTCGTACCGATAATAATTTGCATGAGTCATTTCATTATATCTGTTTAAATTTTTATAGAGTCAAATCTATGCAACAAATGTTGCTTTGTTTAACTCGTTTCAATCAACTTTACCCAAATTACTAGACAAATTAATTTATTAAATTAAATGAAAAATATCTTAAATTTACAAGATACCACAAGATTACTTGAGAACTTTTAGTGCGAGCCTAAACACACAGGATAAACAATAACATGCCAAGAAAACTATTCAATTGGTCATTGATTCCCTTTTAAACTTTCAAATGGTGAAAATAAACACCAAGAAATCATAACCATAATCATTCTGCTACACATATTAAAAAGAAAAGTGTAACATATTAGGGGTGGACAAAAGATCCATACCCCCTCGAGACCCGTCAAACCCGAAGGATAATTTTGGTGTAGCGGATCGATCTAAATTGTGTTCGGATGAAAAAAAAATTCACATAAAGCTAGTATTAACGATTAGAAATGGTCGAACTCGATCTATAAAACTCAATCCATTGATACTTGAAACTGACTGAAAATACTTTTAATAAAAAAATTAATAGACATAATTAGTAGGGATGACAATGGTAGGGTACTATAGTACCCATCCCCATACCCTCAGTTTAAAAAAAATACTCATATTCGTACCCATACCCTTATAGGTATCGACTTTAATACTCGTATCCTTGACCTTTGGATACATAAGTGCACATACTCATGCCCATTACCCACACTTTAACAAAAATAGATCGATAAATAATCGCGTTGTGATTAAATTTAAAAAATTTCCAAATATCTCACATCTAAATCATAATCATAAAGTATTACAAACTAAAATATTTTCTAACTCAAAACATCCAAAAGATATCAAATTACAAGTCCTTGGGCAGTATTCTCCAAAATAATAATACTACAATAAACATATCAAATTACATGTCTTTGGGTAGTATTCTCCAAAATTAATCATCCTTGTGCAATATCAAAACATATCACATTACTACAATAAACATCAAAACATCATAAATAATATTTTATGAGGTTGCAAGTTTTTGGGCAATATTCTTTGAGTTCTGTAAAAAAAATTGATATGTGTATTATATTAGTTATTTATATTATAAAGTTGTTATTAATAACAAAAAAATCTCTTAAATATAAAATCATAATTATTTACCTCTTCATCAAAATCAAATTCTTAAAAAGTTTGCAAATGTTTATCTTTCGATTCTAAATATTGCAGCGGTCCAATGATACCAATAGTTGCTAAAACATAAAAGAAAATAAATAGTTAAACTAAACACAAAAACAAATTTAATTGAATAAATAGTATATTGCAATAATTATTACCTTATTTTTCATGTTTTATCCAACTTTGTGAGCACATAAGTGCCTCCAAAGTATCCTCATGAAGTTTATACCGTTGAGGACTGAACAATCTACCACCAGTGCTAAAAGCAGATTCTGAAGCAACATTAGAAATCGGGATGGCCAAAATATCTTTGGTAATTTTTTGCAAATATGGATACTTGATTCCATTTGTTTTCTGTGACACCCTAAACCGCAAATAATTTTTTTTTTTAGATAAAGAGTATCACGTAATCATAAATATGTCACGTAAATCCAAAATTTCTATATAACATAATGACATCAAAATCATAATATCAAACAACATAATCCTTTTTAAAGTACACATACTTATGTTTTAAATTCAGTGCAAATATAGTCCCCACCCGATGTCACTATCAAAGCGGGAATTCCCAAAATAAAAATACTCAAAATAACATCAATACAATGCATATAAATAGAGTCTTCAGGACATGATGACTTTGCCTCTCCGATGGTACTAGTCATCACATGCAACTTACAACTCGTCTGCGTCCATCGCAAACGCCAAACACAAACAACAAGAGGTGAGTATCGAAATTATGTAACAATATAAAATACACGAGGAGAACACGCAAGCAATCAAATTATCACAATATCAAAAAACAGTCAAGTGTATAATATCAATAATTCATTCACAATAAGACGATCACAATAATGAAATGCTATGCATGTCCTATACTCTATACTTCGTCATTTGGTACCATTCTACTATGAAGTACTTGGTTAGGAGGCCTGATACTATGCCACTACAAGAGTGGACGGATAATTCATGCATGGCCAAGTCCTCATAGATCCCCTCAACTCAACCCGAGACACATATACGCGACAGTCGGGGTACTCTTGTGTTGCACGGTAGGTCCCGACCTTAGGGAATAACCCACTAATCCACTTAGGAATTCCCCACTAGGTGTACCCCAAGGTCTATCAGTCTTACCTTATAGTTCGACTGTAGCCCTCCACGATCAGACTCATTCAGTTGTACTTCCCTGAATCACTAGGTTTGTCAAACCCTCCCTATATGATGACAAAATAATCCTAACTCCAAAATCTACAACACATGTCTCAAACTTACTCAATCATCACAACTCAATAAGTTTCAATTTGACTTCATAATATTTCATCATTGTTTATCTTTATCAGTCAATCACAATAAAATCACAATATTTGGTTTACACTACTCACAATACACAATCCAATTGCATCAATCACATAATAAGGAATTTCAACAGGTGACACATTTTAGTAATATCACAAATTCAATCAAATGACAAAAACATTCAAGTACATATCATTCAGACATTAACAATCAGTATAAGATTTCATAAAATCAGACAGAATGCAATCTTGATATAAATCCACGATAATTCTATAGGTTGCTAAATTATATTTAGTCCTCACTATTACCATTCACATTTTATTAATTAATTATTATTACTCAATAGGGCTCAACTGTACGTAGTAAGCCCCGAATGAACATTTGAGAATTTCAGCATTCCCGTTCATCTCACATTATTTTATACTCATAAAATCGAACCTCATCCCACCCCATACCTCGACTGAAGATTCCGTCCAATGAATCTGATATGCTAACGAGTAGTTTCTTTGTCGGTCGTCGTCTCTAATAGTCCGCAAAGGAATTATAGCCACACAATCACCAAATACAAATAAATTACTTACTATGAATAAATAATAAAATAATAAATAAATAAATAAGTAAATGAATAATGAAATAATAAATAAATAAATAAGTAAATAAATAAGTAAATACGATAATAAGTAAATAAATAAATGAATAAGTAAGTAATAAAATAAATAATTAAATAAGTAACTAACTAAATAAATAAATAATAAAATAAATAAGTAAACGAATAAATAAATAATAAAATAAATAATAAATAGATAGATAATTAAATAAATAAATAAATAATGAAATAAATAATAAATAAGTAAATAAGTAAATGAATAAATAAATAATAAAATAAATAAACAAATAAATGAAT